>JBBYHM010000027.1:11589593-11610444 GCA_038381775.1 Adansonia rubrostipa | reverse complement strand
TTAATATGCAGTCTCAAACTCCAAAGCAATTTAAAGCTTATATAATGTGTTTAGAAATTATAGTTTTATGTACATTTTAAGTTGTAGCTAAGAAACTTATCATAATATTTTACTCGTGCTTTAGGTTTAAATATGAGGTTTAAATTTTTTAATATTATTTGTTAAAGTTGTCAATGATTGAATCTTGATTATTAAAATTAAGATTTCAACATCTATCAGCAAATTGCATCGCATTTGTATTTTTTTAGATATTTAAGTAAATTTTGAGCCACACAATGAAAAAAACTAATTCTTTCTCATTTTACAATTCTCAACCTAATTCATCTTAAAATATGAATCTCAAATATTTAAAAAAAAAAAAACAAATTGGTAGGGATAAAATTTCAACTCCTCCTTTAATGTTCATAATTGTAAAAATTAGATCTAATTGATCGACAGAACCTATTTAATCATAAAAAATATTTATCCATTCTTATAATCAAAAAATTAAATTATTTAATTAATCACATCAATCAATTTAATTGATAAGTTGTCAAAGGAGAATTTTCTCCTTATGTTGAGTTGCAATGTTCCCTTATAAATGCTTTAATTTGCAAATGCTATCCGCCTATTTGTAAAGCAAAAAAATCAAATCAAAAACCTAACTTACACAAATGGAAAGTAACATGCACCAAATTCAATTCAATGCTTATTAATACTAGTTATTGAGATCCGATCCACTTGAGTCCATTTTAATGTATAAGACTTTGTACAAGTTTGAATTACTTTATCATATTAATTGCAAAACCAACTTTTTTTTTTTTTTTTGCATGGCAACCATCCAAACGACATATTTAATGTTTGTTTCCTACGCAGTTCCAACTTGACCTCCGGGGCCAACCCGTCGGCGGCTTGAAAAATCATTTTTTCAAACCCGAATAAGATCTGCTTAAGAGTAGGGCCGGACTAGATTCGGATCGAGTTTGAACAAGATATTAACATTAAATATGCTTATCCAAGTCCGGCTCGACGCGAAATATGAGCCTCGAATTTTGCCTAAACCTGCTCATATTTGTATATATACAGTCCAAGCCCATTTAAGCTCACCCATATTATTTTTTTATAATTTTTTTAAATATATTTTTTTAAAATTTAATTTTTATTCATTTAATAATTTTCTTTTATTAAGTTTATAAATATAAATAATTTAACTTAGCCTTTAAAGTTTATCCTATAATATTATATCTATGTATTGTTTATATGACAAAAATTATAAAATATATAAAATATAAAATAAATATATATAATGTAATAGTAAAATGGGTCGGGCTGAGCTCATGCTTTGAAAGTTAAACCCAAGGCTCAACCCATTTTTTAATCAGGCCTATTTTTTTGTCCAATCTCATTTTTCGGGCCTATTATGTTTGTTCAAACCCTTCCAAATATCAGGCGACCTTTAAGCTTGGGCGAGTAACTTGGCCCTTGAGCAGGTCTAACCCGAATGGACAGAGCTTGAGTGGATTTAACAATTTATTTGACAATTCAAATAATATTAAAATATAAAAAATATTTTTATATTAATTTATAATTTTTATAATTAAATTTAGGTATTTCTATTATTATAATAATTCGAATTAAATTGAATAAATTTAAATTATTAAAATTATAATCCAAAACTCAAATCAGATGAAATTACTAAAATTTTGATCTGAGGCCTAGCTTTGGAAGTTTTTGTTCCAACTCCCAACCTCCGAATTCGGAGAATTTTCAAGGCCACAATTTAAATCTATGATAAGGTTGGGCTAACTAAAGCCCAATCAGTTTACTGATATTGGGCCAATTGAAGCCCTATATTTTGAAAACCAACTCAGACCCAAACAAAGAAACCACCACGCTATCTGCGGCGGGGCAGCTTAGCAACGGTTAAAAAGCTTCTGCCGTGACGCAAATGCCTCCGCTGCTGATTCCACGCCGCAGTTCGTTGCTAAAACCTTTGCTGGTCTTTTCTCAGTACTCTCTCGCCCCTCGAAAGTTGCCAATCTCGAGAGCGACGCGATTGCTCTCCGAAAAGCCTCGACCCTTTTCTTCCTTAGCTTCGGTGCGGTCGTCGGCGGCAACCGACAATGGCGGCAGGAGCGGCGACCCTGGAGGTGGAGGTAGGTCCGGCGCTTTATCTCCATCTCCTGTGGCGGAGCAGTTTCAGAGAATTGATGTGAATCCGCCTAAAGGGACTCGCGACTTCCCTCCTGAGGATATGCGACTTCGTAATTGGCTCTTTAACCATTTCAGAGAGGTAAGTTTTCATTTTTGGAAGTGTTTGTTCCGTGATTTTACTTCATCATTTAGAATTTGTTTTTGTTATTGCAGGTTTCACGGTTGTTTGGATTCGAAGAGGTTGACTATCCAGTGCTAGAATCGGAGGCTCTGTTCATTAGGAAGGCAGGCGAGGAGATTAGGGATCAGGTTTATCCCTATTTTATTATTAATTTGTGTTTAATTATGAACTTCTTCCATTTGATTGGTATTTACATTCAGGTAATTAGATCAAGTGAAAGATAAGGTTGTAATGTATTGTGTCTGCTAAAAAATATTCAAACTTTTTTAATAAAATAGCTAAATTTGTTTGAGCGGAGGATAATTATAATCACTTGTGGAAATGAGATGATTATTCTGTTCACAGGAGCCACTGGCACTAAAAATTAAGAATTCGATGCTAACATTTGATCGTATGAGTGCAAGAGTAGTAACAGCATGCAATATCCCATGGTTGGTTTACATTTTACTTAGTTTTAGGGTAAGGTTTCAATGACTTCTGCAGTATGCTATTTTTCTATATGCAGTTGTATTGTTTTGAAGATAGAGGAAATCGTCGTGTTGCATTGAGGCCTGAGCTCACACCTTGTCTAGCAAGGCTGGTGATACAGAAAGGGTATGTTGATTTCACCTCATATTGGTACTCATGTTTTTTAAAACAAATGCTTCTTGCTTTTGCTTCAAAATTTTGATATTTTATAATGCAAAGACATTTTGGAGTTCAACTTATCTATGTTGTTATTATTTTTGTATCTAGGTACAAATGCCAAAATTTGATCCCATTTTTTTTTTTTTTGGGTTCAGAAAATCTTTATCCTTCCCTTTGAAGTGGTTTGCTGTTGGACAGTGTTGGAGGTATGAAAGAATGACAAGGGGACGACGCCGTGAGCACTATCAATGGAATATGGATATTCTTGGTGTGCCTGAAGTTACGGTGTGTGTTGCCAACTAATATTCATTCTGGCCTACGAACCTTCTCGAGATGCTATTTTTCCTTTCCAGGGCAATGCCTCTTGTTGCTCTAATTATTTTGTTGCAATAGTTTATAACCTCTTCAGGACAGTAGAAGCAGCATTCTAGTTGTTTTACAAAATTGGACAGTCATTTGCCTCACACCCCCACCTTCATATGTGCTCACCTGCTATAAAAATGCTGAAGTTCCTCTTTACTTTTTCAGAAACTCACCCTTAGTGAAAATTTTACATTGCACAACAGTGCTCAAACCTGGCAATCAGTTGTTGAACTAAACGCATGGATCTAAAGCTTTTAAGATTGATTTTGATGTTAGTAGAATTCTGGAGCTGGTTTACATGATGCATATGTGAGGTATTGGGAGGTTCCTTGTCCATTTCCTTGTTATCAAGTTTAACATTTTTCATTTTGTAGGCTGAGGCAGAACTTATTTCTTCCATCATTACTTTCTTCAAGAGAATTGGAATCACGGAAGCAGATGTTGGCTTTAAGGTTTCAAGCCGAAAGGTGTGATCATTTTGTCCTTGCATGAAATGGACCATTTGACGTCTTTCATGACTTTTTTGAGTACATTAATCGTCCTACTTCAAGTGTTACAGACTTACAGTTGCAAAAGTTGTATTCTGTGATTCCTTTCTTCCATGCAGTATATTTACTCTATATGGAAGCGCAACTAGCACTCATTGTTCATTGTTGATTTTGTTTTGTGAGTTTTTAACTCATACCTAATTCATAGGTCTTGCAAGAAGTTTTGAGATGCTACTCGGTACCTGAAAACTCGTTTGGCAAGGTTTGCATTATCATAGACAAGGTTAGACGATTAAAGTTCAGTATTTATGATTTCCATAGTACAAAGTTTTGTTCTCTTAGTCATTACTTATATACTAGCTCTTTGTAACTGGTAACACCTTCTGGTCTTTGGTTTTTCCTTTTCCTTTTTTCTTTTGCAATGGCTGGATACACATATTTTCCTTTCTTTCTTTATTCTTTTGTTAATTAATTCTGTTTCGTTGTTCTTGAAATAGATTGAAAAGATTCCTCTTGATGAGATTAAGAGAGAGTTGAACACTACAGGATTATCAGAAGTTGCTATTGAGGAACTATTGCAAGTCCTTTCAATAAAATCATTGACAAAATTGGAAGGTTGATTTTTCCGAATGTTATTTGATATTATTTTCTCTCGTCAAAGAAAAAGCTAGACACTTTCCCCCCTCCTATCCCAAAATAAAAAAGGAAAAAAGATAGAAAGACATGGCAGGGTAAAAAGTAAACTAGTCACAAATTACTCTAGATCAAGGGAGTTTAAACAAACGTCATTTCCAGCTTTCAGTTTTTTCTGCATTGCCTTAATATAGTTGAGTTGTCAGCTAATGGTCTAGTTGACCTTTCATGTGTCTCTGATTTTGTCATATTTCAAGGAATGGTGTATGTATAACTTCTGGCAAATATTGGCTTAAGATGAAGCCATTTCTTAGGGGTGGGCTGGCTTCATTGTTTCTATTTTCGATAAAGATTTGTATAAGCATTAGGCGAAAACTTGAAAAAGTATCACCATCTCAAACAAAGATTTAAAAGGATTAATGGCTGCAAGATCTTGGCAAATGGCTACCCAATGTTAAGTTTTCTTGCGATTGTAGCAGATACTTAAAATTAGATCATTGCCTTCAGATTCCCTCAAACAATTTTCTGTGTCCATGTTAAAAGCTTCAAATAAAAATCCGACTGTAAACCATTCATTTTTTCTCAAGATATCTGATGATATTTTGTGGATAACTTACTCTAAATTAATTTGTTTTCCCTAAGAAGGTAATAGCTGTAATCCTAATTTTCTGTTTAACATATTCTTTTGTAAATGTAGAGATACTTGGAGGTGCTGGGGAAGCTATTGCTGACTTGAAACAACTGTTCTCACTTGCTGAGAAGTTTGGTTATTCTGAGTGGATTCAGTTTGATGCATCTGTTGTTCGTGGCCTTGCCTACTACACTGGTATCGTGTTTGAGGTTAGATTTATGATAAATTTTTTCCTTCGTTGACACAGAGTCTGGGCACTTAATAAAACTGAATTTAAAAGGGCCTTTCATGTTTCCTTCTCGAATGCTACTTGTGAGGGACTAATGACATACATGATCATAGAGCAGCACCCTGCCCTTGAAAGAAATGATCGCCAAACTGCACTGCCTGTGTCAATAACATCAGGTCTGCCTATGAGTATATGAGACATTTATTTGCCCGTGGCCTGTATTGTAGAATACTAGGATTTAAGCACGAGAAGTCTTTTGGGGTATTACTCTATTTTAATCTTTCAATTATTGATTTATTTCATGAAAATTGTCCAGCTTATTACAGTATTTCAGAAAGATGTATCTGTTTTCTTTCCACTTTGTGAACTTTCAGTGTGACATTTTCAGGGTTTTGATAAAGAAGGAAAGCTGAGAGCAATTTGTGGTGGTGGGCGATATGATCGATTACTTTCTACTTTTGGTGGGGATGATGTCCGGGCTTGTGGCTTTGGGTTTGGTGATGCTGTCATCGTGGAAGTAAGTTAAAGCCTAGAACCAAGTAATTCATCATTATGTTGTATGCAAACAGGTTGATAATACATTAATTGTCAATTATGGATCATTATGGTAGGATAAGTAATGTTATGTGTTATTTTGCTAACATCCTATCACTCTTTTTTGCTTCATTTGATAACTATATTCTCTTTACTGTCGTTGATTGATTTGCTTTCAAATTTCTTTTATTGATATTCATTTTGCCTTTTGGTTGTGCTTCTATGCATGTGCTCGTGGCTCTTTGGGCATAATTCTGGTTCAAAGTTGCTGAAGGAGAAGGGACTGCTGCCTGATCTCAGCCATGAAGTAGACAACATTGTTTGTGCTCTGGATCCTGATCTTCAAGGAGTAGCTGCTACAGTTGCTACTAAACTCAGGGGAAAAGGCCAAAGTGTTGACTTAGTCTTGGAGAGCAAACAACTCAAATGGTACTAATACGAATGATATCCTTCAAGATACTAAATATTCATGGAGTTCTCGATCAATTTCTTTCAAGCTTTGACTTGTAACCTGTATTTTTATTTCATTCTCTTCTAGGGTGTTCAAACGAGCTGCACGGACAAATGCACAAAGGCTAATATTGGTAGGAAATACTGAGTGGGAAAAGGGTATGGTTGGTGTAAAAATCCTTTCTTCTGGTGAGCAATATGAGATTAAGCTGGATGAACTAGAGTGAAAAATATGCCTCATTTGGCAGTAATTTATGTTGCTCATTCTTAATTGATGTCTCATTTTTGTCGATTCAATTATTTCTCTCCTACTTTATGTGCTTCTGACTCCTGTGTTTTTTTTTTCAGATATTACTATAATCTGTTTATTTAGAGATGCTGAAATGAGGGAGTTTGACTAGATTAATGAAAATAAACTTTAGGAAGCGTAGATTTTAGCTACTATCTGTTACAATCATGTGGTTGATCCAATATTTACTTGTGTTTTGTATGTCATTAATTAATTAGCATTATAGGGTACGTTTGTTGCTTTTTAAGGCAATATCTATCATTTTTTTTTCTGCTTTGCATCCAATTTCGGATGATTTCCCAAATTCCCGAATCCCACTATGAAGAAGGCCATCGCTTGCAGTGACAGGTACAAGGAAAAGAAAAAAAGATCTTTCTCATATAACCACATCATAGATTGCACAATATAGCATAAAAATTCCCATTACCAGTTCCAAGACATGCACTCTGTAAAATGGAAAGGTCAAAAGTTTGCCATGTACATAATAGCAAGGTATTAATACGTAGCAACTATGTTATCCGGACTTGGGTGAGTTTTTTTATGCAGGTACTTTTTGAGCATCAACGATTTTATTTAAATTTTTTTTTATATATTTGGAGGATTATACTTTCGTACTCATATTTGAATGTGTAAAATATGGTGCGACAAGTTTACTTATTTTTGTAAATTTTCAGCTCTTAAAGTGTAAGTTGCTCTTCCGGAACAAGAACAGTGGCGGGGATGAAATCTCTTAAAGATTGACACTCTCTGCATCATTATTGAGTTAGTTTAAGGGATTTTTCCTTGGAATTAATTCAAGTTAATTTAGTTGGTTGCAACGGTGGGTCAGTAACTGACTTCACAAAAAAGATAGATTTCTTTGGTCATCTTCCTAAAGAGATTGACGTCGATATGCTTTGAAAGTGCTTGGAACTTCACCACTACCAGAAAAATGGAAGAGACCTCCGAAGAAAATCTTAATCAGGTTCGAAGTCTGAATCAAAGATCCCCACAAACCCACAATCTTTGACATGTTGCTTCTTTAAACCTTCTTAAAAGCACCAGCCTGTAGTCATTCTTATTGATCCTAGTTTGAAGATATCCATGGTTCTCCAAGTTGTGATCTTGATTTAAAGATTGATTGAAAGGGCTGATTTGATTAATTTTAATAGAGAGTATGATTAATTTACCCTTAAAACTTCATTGATGGAATCATGAAGAACTTGAACTATGAGACGATGCGATGGCCGTGACAGCCTGGAAAGAGCCTTGTACACCTGCAAAAACTAACAAATGAGTAGTCATTTACTTCGAAGTGCATCGATATCTTCACGTTTTCACACATCTCTGAAGATTTCCCAAAATAGATGAAATCAAACCCACCTAATTCAGACAAATTTTGCCAACTGCAAGCGGAGGCTTTCGACTGTAAGTTGCTTTATGCAATATATTGATGGCTAATTTGAATGTTTTTTTTTTTTGCACATCTCTATCATTAGTATCTAGTTTTTGCTATGCTTTCATGGTAAAGTTTTGAGACAAATAATGTTCACTTTGTTCTTGCTGTCCACATAATGAAAACAACTAATTCGTTTCATTTTAACTAATATATGTTATAGATCTGCTTAGACAATGAAATTTCAAACGAAAGAAAATGTCTATAGCTTCAATACTAGGCATGACAAATCAAACTTAATGGTCTTAAATGCAGCATACGTGAGTAAACACATAATTGTCCAGATTCAATCTTTTAAAAGGCCATAATTGAGTAGGAATCATGTTTTTTAAGGACCCTTTTTTTTTTTAATGACACAAGACAAATAATTAAAACATGATATAAATACGTGAATGTGTAAAAAATTATATAGCATAAATTATTAATACGTTAAAATTTATACAAAAATAATATATAAAGGGTTGGTATTTGATCTAGTAGTACCATATAAATCTATTTATTATCAATGAATCATATTATGACACCCTATTAATAAACAAATAAAAATCTTAAAAATATGTATAATAATTACATTTTAATAAATGGTATGATATGGTTCATTTTCAATAGAAAATTAAATTAAATATAATTATGATATGTAAATATAAAATAAATATAAGATGAATATACGGAATATATATTTGGTTTACTTTTATCTAATGTTGGCTGTCCTGTTCAGCTTGTTGTAATTGATAGAAGAAAAGGTTAACCAAACAGAAGACTTGACCCCACTTCCAACATTCATGTGGGAAAAAATATATTAAAAAAAGAAAAAAAGAAGAAGAAGAAAAGTTAAGGAGAAACTTCAGATTTTCACGCCTGTCTGGTTCTTTGATTTTCTTGTGAAAAAAAAATGAGGAATGAAAATCTTGGTGCCCCCACTTTCATAGTTTCAATCATCAATGGTTACTCCACAGGGTAAAGTACTCTCAGTTTCAATATTCCAATTTCCAACCTTTTTTTTATCAGCACTATGCTTTTCGTGAAGTCGAAGTTTCCTACAAAGTGAATTTTTTTTTTTTTTTTTGGCCTGAATGAAATTGAATATATTCATAGCTTTTAACCAGCAAGAACATAGGCAGAGCCCCCAACACACAAAGTATTTATGGATGTTGTTTCGAATCAAAGATCAACAAATTAATTAGATAATGAAATCCAATTTTTATTTTTTATTAAGAAAAAAATGTAATGAAAATCCTTTTTCTTTTTTTTTTTTTGTGTTCTAACGTGAAATTGCTAACTATTTTTCTTTTTCTTTTTTTTTTTTCTTTCTCTTGGTTGTCTTCAACGTTTTTCAATAATCAAGACAAGATATGTACTCAAAAATAAATAAATAAATAAATAACTCAAGATAAGGTAAATCACATTTGGCCTAGGATCCCCTTTAGCCACCTTTGGGCACAGGTGGAAAAAGCTGTTGATACGTCAACTTTTGACGAGCAATACTATACAGCATTTAGGTCGATTACATCGTCATTACAATTTTAATATCTAATTATTTAAAATTTTTATTTTTAGTATTAAAATTATAATTTTATAATCCAAATAAATAAAAAACCCAAGATTTTGATATTTTTATAATATAAAAATTGACTTTGAATATAAAATAATTTTATTATTTTTATACATTTAAGTTTTTATTATTTTATACATATTTTTTTGATATTTTTAATTAATCAAAAAATTTTTTTAACATTTTTTAAACTTCATTTTGTCTACCGAACTTTTTCAGCTAAAATTTTTTCAACAACCATACTTAACTAACCTCAAACAAGGGCAAAAAAAAAACTTTTTAATTAAATGCAACCACTACCTGAATCCAAGACATTGAGTTAAGAACCATAACAAACTTTGTTGAAATCAATGAAATGACTTTTCTAAATTCAATTCAAACAATTTCTAGTAATTGCAGTTTTCCTATTCTAACCTTTTTCTACTTTACATGCCAAAATTCTTACAATGTAAGAACTTGACACTTTCCAACTTGTGTGCTGTCAAAGCCAAATCTAAAACATGAAAGTAGACTGATTTTCTGTTTAAAATATCGACTCAAATTAATTAAACTATTATATTTTCATTAGATTGATTAAAATTTCATATAATAGATTTTAATCTAATTGTTTATGCATAAAAAATCATCTAAATTATCATCAGTGAAATTTTTAAATTTTATAAATAAAATTAATTGTATAACACATACCCTTTAAAATATATTAAAAATATTTCATTTCGATGCATTAACCGTAATAGAAAATATAACTAGGGTTAAAATTATATATACTTTATTTTAAAAAAAATTAAAAAAATAGCCTAAGCAATATGTGTTACCCCTACGAAGTCTAAAAACTTCACTAAACGGACGGAATAATTTTTTTATTAAAAAACTAAAAAATAAAATATATTATAATCTTTTAACTTAATTTATGAAATTAAAAAATTTTAATATCATTGAATGAATTCATATACACAAATTTTTTTTTTCAAAGAAGTAGAAATATTTATAAGCTTTGGATTAAAACTCATTGAGCAAACAATAATTGGAGGGTATTGAGTTAGGTAAAATTGTTAATAACAACTTTGATTTTGGTTGTTGAAGTACAAAAATTTTAGTTGGCAGAAGTAAACTAACATCTATTCCTTAAACCTAAAATTTGGGCCTTTGGACCAGTCCATTCAAAATCCCACCTTTATTCCCCCTTCCCAATCACCACTCAAAAATAAAGAAAAACAAAAAATAAAAAACCAAACCCTTACAAAAATAAGATTTTCCCTCTTCTCTACAATCTTCACAGGTCTGACAAGTCTTGAAACCCCCTGTGGCTCCATTCTACATTTGCCATAATAAAAATCCCTCTTTCCTTTCAAAGTTCAATTTTTTTTTTCTTGCAGCGATAGAATCAGACGGATAGAATACATAATATTCTTTTAGTTTGGTTCCAAGCTATTACTGATTGTCGTCATTAATTTCTTTTAATGTCAAGTACCCACTTTTCTTTAAGGTAAGTTTTCTTCTGCGTTTCTTTCAAGCCCCCAAATTTTGACTGAATTTTTAATTTTGATTTTTGGGTTTGGTTTTTCTAGATATGGTAACTGGTAGTAACCATATTCAAAACCATAACCACCAAGAAAATGGGGAGAGAAATCCAGCTAAGGGAGGAGCTTCTAGGTCGTGGGGCACGACCGTTTCAGGTCAATCCGTTTCGACTAGTGGTAGTGTTGGCTCTCCCTCGAGCCGGAGTGAGCAAGCTATGGCTACACCAGCTAGTGAGAATACTTTTCTAAGATTGAACCATCTCGAGATTCACGGAGATGATGCTGGATCTCAAGGTGCTGTTGGGTGAGTTCCTTTTTTTTTGGACACCCTTTTAGCTTGAATTTATGATAATTCTGTTTGATGCTTGATTTAATTGTGGTTTCTTAAAGAAAAGGGGTGAGGATTTAGGGTAGATCAAAGAAAATTCTTGAATTGTTCTATCATGATATAAATCTGTATTTGTTTATGCTTTAATTTGGTAAATATTATCGCATTATGCTATAATTCAACATTGTTTGTGGGCTAAAGTGGCAAAGATTGTTTGAATTGGTCAATTTTTTTATTATTAGGCGCCTGCATTTAGGTTGCCCATGGCTCTTTATCCTGGACTACCAACAAAATAATGCAGTTGTTAGCGGGTCATACTATGTTATTATAATGGTAGAGTATTCCATGAATTTAACTGATTGCCGATTTCATTTGCAGTAGTAAAAAGAAGAAGAGAGGTCAACGTGCGGTTGGAGGTGATAAGAGTGGCAGAGGACTCCGCCAATTTAGCATGAAAGGTTTTGTTTCCACTTTTCCATTTTCTTGACCTTTGAAAGTTTGTGATCTGTGGTTAAGAGCAGATTGCACTAAAAGCTCAATCAAATGTGGTTTCATGTGAAAAATGCACTACATGTGCTTGTTGTTCTGCCACGAATATTGTAGACGAGTTAGCAGTTGTGGCTTAACTAACTGTTTTCTTGTTTTGAACTGTCTTTGGTTTCATCCAGTTTGTGAAAAAGTGGAAAGCAAGGGAAGAACCACATACAATGAGGTCAGGTGGTTTCTGAAAGTCATTCTTTTATTCATTCATGTTTGTTGTTTCTGTTAAACTTATTAACGTTCATTGCTTTAGTGCTTTTGGCTGTGTGTATATGGTCTATCTGTTTTGGCAAAGTGATCTGAATTTTCCCTGAATTCATTCTTTCAATGTTATATGATAAAGCTTAATTTCTTTTTCTTTGATATTGCATTAAGGGATTAGATATATGGATTCTTGGGTAACCATGGCCCAAACAAGTTGTGTGTTTGTTTCTTCTTGTGGCTCAGGGTTTACGTGCCTTAACTCTTAATCGCAATACTATGATACTAAGATATCAGATTTTTGCTATATCACTCCAAAATTACACTGTAGAATGCTTTTAATGGAGTAGACCTGGCAAATTGATATCATGGTGATTCCTTTCTCATCAACAGTGTTATTCCACTCTGATTGCTCGGCATGTACATCTTATGATTATGTAGTTTTTGTTATTTTAAGCATCAACCAAGTTCCATTATGGATACATAATTCTTTTATCCTTTCAAACTTTCAAGCAGAACGGTACTGTTGCTCTTTTCAAATTGACATCATATGGTTATGTGATTCATAAATGCAAGTTTTTCCTTCTTATGCTAGCGACCACTCGCTTGCCTATGAAGCTGTGTCTTCCTTTCCTAACATTTCAAAGATTTGGAAAATTACTTCCTTGTCTGCTTATGGGAGTTGGAAGTTTCACACTGCTTCTTTCCTGGCTTGGCAATGGTCATTGGTTGCTCTATCTTTTACCTATTAACACTTTATTTTTTTTAAGGCCATGTCTTTATCTGAGAGTGAAAGTTATTTCAGGTAGCAGATGAACTTGTAGCCGAATTTGCTGATCCTGGAAGTAGTGTAGCATCACCAGATCAGGTTTGCAATTCTTTGGCTGTGCCAATATTATATTCCTTGATCTGTACATTTTCATCTTTTACCCTAAAAGAGTAAAATTAACGGTATTGAACCTACCTTTGTTCCTTTAATCTAACAGCAACAGTATGATGAGAAAAACATCCGCCGAAGGGTTTATGATGCCCTGAATGTTCTAATGGCAATGGATATTATATCTAAGGATAAAAAGGAAATACAGTGGAAGGGACTTCCTCGTACTAGCTTGAGTGATATTGAAGAATTAAAGGTGGCAATACGGCTTCCATTTTTGTGTCTTTTTATGTTAAGTGCAGTTATCTGCCTTAACTGTTAAGGACCTAATATTGAGCTTAACAAGCTTTTCAAATTGTAAACAGACCGAACGGCTTGGACTGAGAAATAGGATTGATAAAAAAGCTGCCTATTTACGTGAATTGGAGGAACAGGTAAGAATAGCACACTTTTCAATTTCACATGTTTGTAAAATCGTTTTCTGCATGCAATTAGGTTGAGAATTTTCTTTTTTGCTATTCATCAAGTTGCAGCATTTAGAGAGAGAGAGAGAGAGAGAGAGAGAGAGAGAGATGTTTGAGGACATCAAATTTCACTTGCTCCCTTTGTTTGCTAGCATTTGATCATGTATTTGATTTGCTTCTCAGTTTGTAGGTCTTCAGAATTTGATACAACGAAATGAGCAGCTATACAGCTCAGGAAATGCTCCCAGTGGGGGCGTGGCTTTACCTTTTATCCTAGTGCAGGTTTGTTATCTTCTCGAATCTCTCATTTTTTAAAGCAATTAAAGAAATTATTTGGAACAGCGTCGGTGTGGCTAGTAGGCTATCACAGAGCATGAACGTACTGAATGGGTACAAAGTGTGGTTTTTAGTTATTTGGAATCTTCTATTAATCCTGAGGTGTCTTAATTTCTCTTCTTTTCTCCTTTTCCCCTTGTCATGTGGAAATTGTAGACGCGTCCTCATGCAACTGTTGAGGTAGAAATATCAGAAGATATGCAGCTGGTGCATTTTGACTTCAACAGGTAAGCTTTTTAAGAGGTAATCATAACTTGCAACAATTCAACAGCATTTGGGGTAGTTTGAGTCATTATCACCTAGTGTAGGACAGGTTTATTGTCTCATGTTGATAAACCACGGAATGCCAAAGAGAGAAACAAGGGGCTAGTCCAGGTAGAGGGGTAAATTCAATCGTTGATAGCAACCTTCACTGGACAAGCGACAATTGAGACCAAATGCTAAAATCATCTTTTGATTCATTGCTTACCTTTTTTTTCTGTTCCTTTTCTTCTTATTGGTGTTCTATTTTACAGCACTCCATTTGAGCTCCATGATGACAATTATGTTCTGAAGGCGATGAAATTCTGTGGAAGACCACAGAGTGATGAAATGGCACACAATTTTTCCGCAGATGGTGAAGGTTCTAGCATGTCTGCACTTTACCAACAACAGATCCTTCCTCCTCCTCCAATGACAAGCACGCCGAGTAGGCCTTCTACATCTCCGCCTCTTCCTGGAATATTGAAAGCACGTGTTAAGCATGAACATTGACAGTTGAGTTTCATGCTGAGCACCAAGAGAAATAATCTACTTGTACATTGTGTAAAGTAATTTGCCAGAAGTGTGCCCTATAAGGTCATCATTACTTCATAATATGTTACCTCAGATTAAGCCTGAGTAGTCTGTTTGCTTGAGGGCTTTTTAGGGGTTATCTATCTTGGCAAGTCTTCAGCTTTTACATCATAATTTGCTCATGTGATTTTTTTTTAATACTATTTCCCTTGTTATTCCCCTCCCCTCCCCGCTGTAGTAGAAATTAGCTGTATTTGTATTGGACCATAGAGATTGTTCTCTGCATAAGGAATCATAGAATCAACTAGTTTTTATGATTTCTTTTTGCCCTATTAGTTTGTTTTGAATTATTTAATCAGTTTGACTATGAAGATAATACATTTTGTGAATTATTGCAATAAAAATTTTATATTAATAGATTTAATTTCAAATACCAAATCCAAACCTTGCTAATTTATTGTAAAAAGAACATACTTGATCCAGGCATTCTGGTAAAGCATGATTGAAATAGTATTCATGAGAATAAAATGAGGGTGAACAGAACAGAAAATTTTTCTTAAAAGAGTAGTACTACAGATTTTTTTAATACAAAAATGATTATAGTTTGAAAATAAAAAAAGAGGTTGCATTACACTTGTTATCGTTGGGATTAGAAGAATTTAAATTTTAAATTTGTTAATTATTATTTTTTTTAATATTAAAATTTAATTTTAAATTTATTGAATTATTTTTTAAATAATTGCATGAATTAATTTGATTAAATCTTAGATTTGATTTTTTAGAGTTTGACATTTATTGTATTGTTACATTGCATTTATATCAGTCACTGCGCAAGAAAAGTGATAGAAGGACCCATTCAGCTCAAGGGTTGAGCTGGAGAATGCCACCATTCCATCATTGATTGTTAGCTCTCATTGGCTGGCGGTGATTCTCTAATTGTCCAAAAATATTTGTCCACATGCCCACTCACCACCACCCACCGCCATCATCTCTATCTCCGCCTGCTGCTTGTCTCTTCCATACTAACCCTGCTAGTAGATACAAAACTCATGAAAATTTCCAGACCCATCATACACTTAAAAGATGCCATTCTGTTTAAGTTTACAACATAGTTTATGACATAATATTCCTCCCCCCCCACCCTTTTATTGATGATATGTTAAATCAGGTTTGGCTTCTCTAAATTATTTTTTAATATTATTATCTAATACTATAAGTTTAATCATCATTAAAACATATGACTTTCACAATTTATGAATTAATTATACATGTAAATGGTGATGATTGATGTATTAAAAATTAATGGACAAAAAAAGAAAGAGTAAAATCTCAATCCGTGATCTATCTAATCTCATTCTTAACCAGCTCAGTCACTTTAAGTGTGGTGTTTGCCCCAATAGACCAAGATTGGGGGTTGGCTATGGCATATCCTTCGGTCTATATGTGCAAAATCAATTATTAAACATGAAAAGTGGTCCTACATTTTGTTTCAAGCAAAGCAAACTTCCAAAATCTTTCAATGAAAATGCCAAAAGACCCTTCCAGGTTTGTTTCTAGCGATGGTACTTGCCCGATTGTAATATCGTAATATTATCTGACAATAAAACAAATGCTTTGCAATTCAAACCCTCCCACTCACCCCCCCACCTTTTTTCTTTTTCCTTATTACAATATTGGCACAGAACAAGAGTTGCTCGAGTGTAGTCCAGCCGGTTCAACAAACCCTACTCGAACTGACCAAATTTAAGTTTTGTTTTTTATGATTTGAGTCGCTTGATCTAATCTTAAATTATTATTTATTTAATAAAATAATAAATTTTTATTTAAATTTAATTACAAAAATATATAAATATTAATTTAAAAAGTTTGTTTTAATATTTTTGAAAGTAATTCGAATTTACGAATCGAGTTATGTTGAAATTTAAATAAAAAATTCAAAAATTTTATAACCATGGTCTGACTTAATTTACAAACTTCTCTATTGAAAAGTCATAAAATATAAAAGAAAATATTATTAACTCAAATTAAAATTTAATTAATTTATATAACTATTTTTAAATAATAAGATTTAATAAATTCGAAATTCTACTCTCTTCTTTCTTCCTGATCTCTTACCACTTACCTACCAAAAAAAAGCACCATTTAAACCAAAAAATACAAGGCAGCCCTAGCCCAAGTGGCATCCAAAAGTTGGGGTGAGTGAGTCATATTAGATGGCGAAGATGCATGGTGGTGATGCAGCATCCCTGTTTGGCTTGTTTCTATAAGTCCCACGTGCTTCAACAAACGCACCACATGGCTTCACAGTGTAATACCTTGATTAAGTATCAGGGCCGACAGTTTGTTGAAAAGCAAAAGCCAAAAACCCCTATTTATAGCTAGAAAAACCCTCGACTTTCCTAGCATATATCTCCAAGTTCACAAGTTCTCAAAACCTTGAAACTTTGTTCATTCATCAGCTTGATCATTTCATATCGGCGCTGATGTTCCAGTCCAGGGCCGGTTGGGTTTTGGAAAATCAGCCTCCTGCTAGCTAGCCACATTTTGCCATTATCCAATCCAAGAGTTCTTTCATTTATCTGCATTTGCGCCTGCACCTCTCCTAGAGCTTTCCAGCTTGGGCAGCCAGCAGTAGATTTCGTGAAAAATCTCCATGCTGGAAACTTTTTTGTTGGTTGGGCTGAGAGAGAGAGAGAGAGAGAGAGAGGTGCAGTTGCAGGTGCAGCCAAATGGGCTCTTGGCTGTTTAGTTTTTATCTGTCTTTTTTTCTTTCAGTAATTTTGGTGGTGCAGATGGAAGTTATAATGACTTTACCCATATTCATGTTTCATATCTGAGGTAAAACAAATGATTTCATCTGTATACACTTTTTATTGTGCTCGTTAATCACAGAACTTATGATGTCAAAAGATAAAATATCTACTTCTATAACACAAATGCTCTCATAGGCATAGAACATTTCATTAACACAAACACATACCTATATTTATATTGCAACTCATGTATGAGTGTATGTATATATATACACACATACGTAGAGAGAGTATAAAATATGTATATAAATGTGTATATGTATAGTGGTACTTAATTAAAGGTTTCAAACTTGCTTGTTTCAAGTCTTGCTCGTACAATATATATACATATAAAGATCTACTTATATTAGTGTTTTATACTAAACATTTTTGGGAGGTCATAAAATGAGAATATAGAAAGGATTGTAGATGTTGGGACTTCAATTCTAAATTTGTTACATATCACCTTTTAAGGATGGCTACAAGTACATCGAATTTTAAATAAATTAAAATTTTCAATTATTTGCTTGATGTAAAAAAAAAAAATGATGAATTGAATTTTCTGCTTAAGAAAATATTTTTCTTAATTTGCAGGTTTCTAATTAAAAACCACTAAGTTTGTCTAGGTTGGCTTCTTATGCTAAGAATCAAGGACCAAAAGAGCTGTTTAACATTGCTCTTTGAAATTGGTTTACATATGTTTAAATTTTAAAGATCATTTCTCTTGCCAAACTTAAATTATGCTGCCTTTGGCAGTACTTGGGTCGATACATAATTTTATTTATTTATAACTGCATTGGTTGTCTTAGCAAGTGATTAAATTAAGAATTAAATTGATGAACATTTTTCAAAATAAAGAGTGGAGTAATGATCAAAGAAAAAAAAAAATAGTAGCCATTGCATAAATATGTTCACATGCTAAGTTATTTGGAAGGTTTATCCAAATTTTGGAAGAATTTGAACAAAATGTTTAAACTCAAAAAATGGACTTAGCAAATAAATGAGATTTATTTAAAAAAATAGGCTGAACTTTGGCTCAACATCCGAGCTCGATCCAATTCGTTTTTCAATTATATAATATAATATTTTTTATATATTATGTAGTATATATTATATAAAAAGATTAAATGCATATAATATTATAATATAAATATTAAAAAATATATTAAGTTATCCACATTTAAAAACTTAATAAAAGAAAAAATTACTAAAGATTAAATAAAAAGCATGTTTATAAAAATTTAAAAAAAATATATGATTAAATTTAAATGAGTTTTGATTACATATTTACCAACGGTGCCAAAATTTAGGTGATTATTACACTTAGGGAAACTTATCACGTAGTTGAGTTGAGCCCAACAATGGAAGTGCAATTAAACTTTGTAGTACTATATTTTAATTAACTGAATAAATTACACATAAGGATAAAGTTAGCAAGTATTTTTTTAATTCCAAAAAAAAAAATACTAATTTTCTTTATAATAACAAAAATCACAATTAATTTTTTTATCTTGTTTTCATTAATGACATATATATCTAGAATGAAAATAAAAGTGAAATTCTAAAGAATATTTTCTAAAACTTAAGCTTGAGTTGAATTTAAAGTTCATATTTCAAACAAGACTTTACAAGCATAAATAATGTCGTGGTATTAATACTTAATTTCATGCTTAAGCTTGTCAAAACTTATTCTGATTTGATTCATGGCCATTTCTAATTATAACAAAACGTTTTGATTAATCTTTATACAAATTATAAGTTACATTTTCACGATCTACAATTTTCATGTAAAAATAAAACTAGTGCTTTCCATTTTCGTTTCGTAGACGTTTGATGATAGATGACAGATTTTCTTTTCCTTCTTTTCATATTTGCATAATATAACTTTGAATAATACACATTCAAATATAAGTGTGAGAATAAGAACTTTAAAAAAATAAAAAATACTCATATCAAACATCTATATGTATCTAATACCAACACTAATCCGAATAACATAACTTGCAGTTAGCATATCTAAACAAAGGAAAGGATTTTTATTTTTCTTTCCTGTGTCGTTTATATCTTATAAGGTAGTAAGCAATATAATGTGGATGAAAATAGTGAGGAGTACCAGATATCATATATTATCTCTAGCGGTCCCGTGAACAGACCTTGTTTCTTCCAGTAGGGTTTACACTTGACAATGAAAAAAATGCTCGTCATTGCCACTATTTCCTCCTATTCAATGTGGTTATTGATTCGTCCACAACTCCTGATACACCGTTTATTTCTTGCTTGAAGAATGCTTGTTGTTATGGTCCTGCATTAGATCTTTTCTTCATTGTTGTTATCTTAGCAGTATTGAACGTGAAGCGGTTATAGGTAATATGGGTTTGTGACTTATAATATGCATATCCAAGTTAGAAAATAGAAATGCGACAACATGTTCCATTTTTTTTCCTTGAAAGATAACAAGAATAACTTGTTCTGGATGGTTCGGAATTATGGCATGTAAGCTTGTTTGTTGGCTACCTATGTTGTTTTAACTCCAGTGTTGAATACGGACATTTATCCGATAAGAATATGTTCAAATTTTTTTATAATTTTTTCAAAAATTTAGATTTTTAGAAGGTTTTTTGAGTGATATATTCTCGTAAATATCTGAAAATACATTAAATGTAAATAATTTTAAAAAATAAAAAATCGAAATAATATAATTGTTTACTGTCTCGAAGGTTTTCTGCGCCTCTAGAGATCGAAGCTGCCTCCATAGTCTATACTTTCATGCTGCCCATATAGACAGGAATAGTTATACTTAATATCTTCAGATGTTGGGTTGGCATTTCTTGCCTTCAAATGAATTCAATTTGTTGGATAGAAGGAGAGGTGGAAGCTTCAAGCCCTCTTTCCTTCCTAGTGGAGCATTATCTGATCTGTTTCAGTTTTTCGCCTGCCCTCTAGCGTTGGAAATAGCACTTTAAATCATGGGCTTGCCTCCAAATAGACTTGACATCAAAAGCCCTGTCTTTTTTGTTAGGTCCAAATCTAATCCAGCAATAATTTGTCAAGTAGTTAGTGAGGCAACGAAAGGCATATAAGCTTCACCAACAAATTAGAAAACTTAAGACTGTTGAAATCCACTGCTTTCATGTTTTGATTTATGTGCTCTCTTTTGAATCCATGGTTGAGGCCTTTGGCGTCTCCTGTTTGCAATTATCCTAACCTACCAATACCCTGGATTATTCAAAAACATCAATATATTTGCAATGGTAATATTTCAGAGCCATGAAAGAAGAGGGTATTCAAAAACATCAATATGTTCGGATAAGCCCTTGTCTCTCCAATTGTTTTTAGTACTTTACCATTTCCAATATAGACAAAGGAACAAGAGTTGCATTTCAGTACTTTGCTCTGCAGTGCGTCACCCTCCAATATTACCCCCAATTTTCCCAAGAAGTTAAAAAAGCCTCTCAGCACTAGAAAACAAAGCGC
>JBBYHM010000027.1:11566820-11589568 GCA_038381775.1 Adansonia rubrostipa | reverse complement strand
GAAAAGGAAAGAAAAAGCCCCCCCCCCCCCCCCCCCCAATCAATGGATCTATGGCCACTAACATCCTTACATATTTCCCTTTAACAAAACAAAAGAGATTAGGTTGAGGGCTCCACATGTTCTTATAGTATTCCCCATGAGAGATGAAGAGTCCATGAAAACCAACACCATCATGTCTCTGTCATTTTCCCATGTCCACTACTTGGGGCTGAAGCTTGATTTTCAATCTTTCCATAATCTTTTCCTATATCGTTCCCTCTTTTCGGTCTCTGTCTGTTTCTTCTTTTTTACTCTTTTGGTTTTACTTCCAGTTGCTTTCTCTTAGAAAAGAATGGATTCATTGCACATGTATCAACCAGCATGTGAACTTCAAAATCATTTTTTTTTTTTGTTTCCCCATTGGGTGTCTCAATAATATTCATATAACCCAAGTGAGATCCAGGGTAGGATAGGATGAATTCCATAATTTCCAATGAATTCCGTGGATTGTGATGGATGGAAATGCCGAACCTGTCATTTCCTCTTTAAGGTGTTCAACCACAAACCCCCATTGAAAATTATCCTTGGGCCATTGCTACGTGATCAAACCAGTGAAATCGATTGAGTTCTAACATGCATCGAAGTTAATCTTTTGTCCTTGTATATGTACTAGATTCCGTGCAAGATTTAACAGCTAAATTAATGTTTGATTTGCTTTTACACACTTTCCCACCCTAACCAAGAGTGACTGCGTGAATTTAATAGGTTAAATTTTGGATTAGCCTTATCCTCCTCCTTCCTTGAAATTAGAGTTGATAAACAAACTTAATATGGTTTGGGTATGGAAACATAACAGTAATCTATTTCTATCAATCCCAAGGAACTATAATCTCCATTATCATTTCCTTAGAAAGACCCATAAAGAAGATTAACATATAAGGTTAAAAGGAAAAAAAATAGATAATGCACATATATTATACTATATCAAAACATTAAATCCAGAGTAAACAGCCAAAAAAATTTTAAGGGGTATATGGGATATACTCCTTTTCTACTATTTTTCTTGAAGTTCACTAGGCTTCCTTCTCATTGTCATCTTTTGGTTTTGCTGAAGAACTTGAACCTGATGTCATTCCAACAACTTGGCTATGTGTAAACCTTTGTAATTGTATCATGCGGGCATAGCACCCATCAGGATAGTTTTTTAGTAAATGTGAATGAGATCCTTGCTCTGCAACTTTCCCCTCATCAATCACTGCAATGACATGAGCATTCCTAATTGTCGATAAGCGATGAGCAACCACGATTGTGGTTTTGCCGGAGCAGGCTCGGGCTAGAGCCTCTTGGACCGATCTCTCGGACTCAGCATCAAGGGCACTTGTTGCCTCATCAAGCAGCATAAGCCCTGCCTTCCTCACAAGAGCCCTTGCAATGGCGATTCTCTGTTTTTGGCCCCCGGAAAGTTGAACTCCTCTCTCCCCGACAAACGTTTTGTAACCATCGGGCAATGAAGATATGAATTTGTGGGCATTGGCTAGTGTAGCTGCCTCAATGATTTCAGCCTCAGTTGCTGATTCATGTCCATAGGCAATGTTTTCATAGATGGTGGAAGCAAAGAGGCATGGCTCTTGTGGAACAATTGCAATGTGTTTTCTCAAGGATTTGAGGTTGTATTTTCGAATGTCCTTTCCGTCGATCATAACACGTCCAGACGAGGGCTCAAAGAATCTTTGAATGAGTGCAATGACCGAGCTCTTACCACATCCACTTGGACCAACAAGGGCAAGAGTTTTTCCAGCTCGGGCACGAAGGTTAAGGTCACGGAAGATTGGGACATCAGGACGTGTGGGGTAAGAAAAGTCGACATGCTTTAATTCAACCTCTCCACGAAGGCGGTCAGGAACTGGTGTGGCATCCGGGTCATCAGGCTCAATCTCAGTTTTACGGTCAAGAAGATCAAAGACTGACCGCATGGCTTGACCTCCCTTGATGAAGTCAGGGGCCAGGGTCAATGTCTCAGCTGCACCATTGGCGGAGACCATGAGAACCATGAAGACTCGGATTGTCTTTGAAAAATCAGAGATCCCATGCTTCACAAGCCAGGAAGCATACCACAGACCAAGGGCATAAGAAGCATAGAGCGAAAACTGAGCTACCCCGAATCCGCTTCCTGCAATTTGTCCCTTCCAGAAGCAGCGCTTCAGTGGAGTTTGAAGGCTTGAGGAGAATAGGCCAACAATTTTGTTCTCCGAATTGAAGGCAGCAACAGTTCTTACATTGGCTATGGCCTCTCCAGCTAGTTGAGTGGCCTTGGCATGAGCAGCTTCTAGATCTCCAGAGAAACCTTTCATAAACATTTTCTGTCGAAATCCGGCAAATACAGTTAATAACTTGATGGCTGGTCGATATCGCCCAAAGTTATAACTTGCACAAGACATGATTAAATTTTCCAAAATCTTGGGAGTTTTGAATCACATTAGCTCAAGAAGCAGGTAGAAATTAGATAAGCATAGAGTTCAAATTAACTCAAAAACTATCACATACAAACAACAGTTTCAACATAAATTATAACCATTTTTAATTGTTAGGGATTATCAGATTAATTTAATTAATCATTGATCAAATGTAGGGATTCATACTTGATGACAGCATGCACGTGCAAAGGGTCAGCTTTAGAAACAAACCTGCAGAACAGTTGCTGCTACAACAACAGGGAAGACTGCAATGAGGACAAGGGCGAGGCGCCACTGCAAAACAAAGCCAGCAGTGCAGGCAACAAACATGAGTGCTGTGTTCTGCACGATCACTGAAATACGGTCTCCTATAGCTGATCTGACATTGTTGGCATCAAGAGCCAGCCTTGCTGCAATCCTAGCACTCTCATTTTCCTCCTGATCGAACCACGCCATTTCATTTTTCAGCACTGCTGCCAGCATCTTTTCTCTCACTCGTTTTGTGAGATTTTCTCCCACAATATCCCAAAAGGAATGCTGTAAAGTGTTGAAGAGAAGGGCAGCTGATGAAAGTCCGATTAACAAATAGCAGTATTTTCCAATTTCTCTGCTCATGTAAGCATGATCCGGGTTATAGTAGACACTGAGAACAGCACTTAGCACATATGCAAAGAAAGCACTCAGGGATCCACAGACAACAGAGCCTATAGAACCAACTAAAGCGTAAACCCATTCAGGAGAATTCATTTTTGCAAGGCGCCAGAATGAACTAGCTTGCTCCTTCAAGGCAAGCTTTTCCATTCGGTAATTAGGGTGAGAGGCCTCAAGGGAAAGGCTAAAATCAGAAGTAGAGAAGTCAGAAAGCCTGCGAGAATATGGTGATCGGCCATATGATGAATTTCGGGCAATAATTGGTGAGCTTACTGAGTTCCTGGCACTAGAAGGCCTGCAGATGAACCGTGACAACAGATCTCAGATTAAAATGTAGCCATTTAGGTTTAACAAGAACATTCTAAAAAAATGTAAACTGCTTCTTAAGATATTAACAAACACATGCAGACTTGTGGAAGCTACCTTGCACTACTTTTTCGAGCATTGTTAAGGGCAGTTTCGTGGGCCATCTCTTGCATTCGGATTAGCTTGGCATAAACACCATTTTCTCCTTTGGCAATGAGCTCATCATGCATTCCAATCTCAGAAACACTCCCCTGCTGTAGTACAGCTACAAGATCAGCTTTGCGAATGGTGGAAAGGCGATGGGCGATTACAAGAGTTGTCCTCCCAATCATGAAACGATCAAGGGCTTCTTGAACCAGCTTTTCTGACTCGGAGTCTAGTGCACTAGTTGCTTCGTCCAAGAGTAGGATTGCCGGGTTCTTCAACATTGCCCTGGCTATAGCAATTCTCTGCTTCTGTCCACCTGAGAGTTGAAGTCCTCTCTCCCCAACCTGCCATTTCCAAATTATCAACACTAATTGGTTTATGCTTCCAAGTTAATTTGTCTCTTTTTTTTTTTTTTTTTACTTTATTTTGCTTTTTATCACAAGATATAATTTCAAAAGAAATGAAAACATGTAAATTTTTATTAGGCCACAGTTTGAATTAAATTTCTTTGCAACTTGCTAACAGTGGCATACACATTAACTTAAAACAAAAACATAATCTATTTAAAATTTTATGTTTTAATTAAAGAGATTGCATTGTTTCATTTAACTCCATGTCTTCTATTTTTTTTTTCTTTAAACAAAGGGTTTTTATCTCTAATCAATAATGCATCAAACAATAATTTTTATTTTTATTTTTTTGTCATTTTAAACCAATAATTTTTTTCACAATTTGTTTCTCACCTTTCATTTTCAAGTTATCAGTTAATCTGTACACTCCAAATAAAATACCAACATTCAGCAATTATTTATTTTGAAGACTTCTATATTTTATTGTCCATTATCCCACTTTCTTATCTCTCTGATTGGTCATCACTCCCTTCTAAGTAATTTGGTCTTATTCCTGCACATGCATTGCTGACCGAACCATGTTACCTTCTTACATAAATTCATGCATGGCCAAATACTTTCCTAGTTTGACTTCAAAATATTGCATAAATTAGTAAATGCTTGAGTTGGGTTATGTTTGTTGACCAAATGAAACAACTACAGGGCATTAAAAGTCTAAACAAATAAGATCTCCCCTCTGGTCAAGATCCATGATTAAATTTCACCTTCCTTAGTGCCTAATTTACTCATTCCCTCTGCTTCCCCAACTGCAATAAAGTCAACAGCCCAACTGGTTTATAATAATACATTATAGTTCAGCATTTAGGGAAGAACAATAACAATAAAACTAATATTAATTCCATCTTGTTGTCTTATGCTAGAGTTTTTATGTGTTTAAGAACTATACCAGATCAGACATTGCAGATAATCTTGATGAAGTGTACAGCCTGGTGATAGCTATTATTAAACTGATATGAAATGAACCATCTGAGATTAGCTAACCTGAGTGTCAAAGCCATCAGGAAGTTTTACGATGAACGAATGGGCATTGGCCACTCTGGCGGCTTCTTCAATCTCGATTTGGTTAGCATCAGGCCTACCCAAAAGAATATTTTCTTTAATGGTGGTGGCAAAAAGAGCTGGCTCTTGGCTCACAAGTCCAATTTGTTGTCTCAACCACCTCAGTTTTAATGTCTTTAGGTCATGCCCATCTAGCAGCACTTCTCCTGCACAAAGTCATTAATTAACTGAGATTTCCCACCCTACAAATAATCTCTGAGAAAATCCATACCCACACGGAATAAATGAACTCCAACAGCAGAAATAACTTCAACTGGCATAAAACATAAATAGTAAAATTTACTTCAAATGAGATAAGATTTGATGTTGTTGGTTCTAGAGGTTGAAACTTTCAAACTATAGGTTACCTGAGGTGGGATCGTAGAATCTTTCGATGAGGGAGACGACCGTACTTTTGCCTGAACCACTGCTTCCCACCAAAGCTATGGTTTTTCCAGCAGGAACGCTTAGGGAGAAATTGTTAAGAATCCTTGCATCTGGCCTCGATGGATATGCAAAATCCACATTTTTCAGTTCAACAAGACCAGTAACTGATTCCAACTCCAAACCTGACTCACTATTTCTATCAATTCTGGGTTTGTGATCGATTATACGGTAGATTTTTGCTGCTGCCACTTTGGCCTTTGCAAATGCAGACATGCTTGGTGCAGACTGCCCCAAACCCCTATTAATTGAAAGAGAGATATTTTGAGCAAACAATGCTTTACTACAGCAATGCAATATAGAAAACAGAGGTAAAAACAGAGTACTTACAGTCCACCGATCATAACCGCGAACATGGTGGCTATGGCAAGTCCTCCATTGGTGTAATGATGCCTGACCAGATAGCCCCCATACCAAAGAAGAAGAGCATAACAACAAAAAACAACAAAATAAGTTGCCCCCAATCCCATTCCCTTTGCAAATCCAGTCTTATAACCAATCTTTTGTGCAACCTTCAATGCTGAGGAGTAGGCTTGTAACGCTCTTGATTCACCAACAAAAGCCAAAACAACCCGAATTTGAACCACTGTCTGCAAATTTAGCTCAGAATTAGCAAACACTCAGATGATAAGACAGAGGAAGATCTGGGCATAAAAAATGTTTTTTTTTTTTAATCTCTTTCTCCCACAAATTGAAACCCAAAATTTTGTACCCTTTGTTTTACCTGTTCCACAATATTTCCTCCTTGTGATAAAGCTTCTTGGCTCTTTGCAGAAAGCTTGGCTAATGTGGTGGTATGGATTGCTCCAATCACAGCAATGAGAGGAACCACTGCAAGTGTGACTAAAGCCAATTGCCAAACTGCTGTAAAACCCACCACAAAACCAGACACAAATGTTGCCATGTAGTGAATGAAATTGCCCAACTGCAACAAAACAGGCCCCCAAAAATAGAAAACAGAGTTCAAATTTGACACAAAAGAAAGGAAGAAAAAGAAGCTCTTTGAAGATTATATTTTCAGCTTTTAGTTGTTTTTTTTTTTTTTTTTTTACCTTCTCGCTAATGGCATCCTGGACCATCACTGCATCGGTGTTGATGGCAAAGATAACATCAGAAGTTTTAACCTCGGTGTCGAAGTATTGAATGTCCTGATTCAGAGCTGCTTCTAAGTACTTGATCCTCATCTTTGTTGTTTGCCTCTCTCCAGTCCACATCCAACAGGATATTTCTGCAATCAATTTTCAAGCTCTCTCTCAATTAGTAAATCAAGAAAATCACCCAGAAACTTGAACTAAAAGAAGAAAAAGACGAAGATGAAAACTTTTTTTTGTGTATGATTAACTAACCTGCCCATGAAGATGCCCAAATCGCAGCACCCACCACAAGGAAGTAAAATGCATACTACAAATCAAGAAAAAAAAAAGGTTTATTACTTTTTTTGTGTAAAAATTCTTTAGCTTAACCCCCAAAGAAAAGGGAAATTGGTTTAAAACGTATAACCTTTAAAACTTCTTGCATCATCTTGTCCATGTTATTGGCATTAGAACCAAAAGAATTGACAAGATCGGCAAAGAAACGAAGGAAGATGGGCAAAGAACAGCCATGAACAAAAGCACCAAGGGACCCAATTCCCATCAACGCATAATCCAAACCATCAGCAAATCTAAAGAGCTCACCAAAACCAACCAAAGGAACATCCCCTGGCTTCTCTCCACTCCCACCACTACCATTATTACTCCCATCTTTTTTGGTCTCAGATGATGAAGAAGCAGAAGCAGAAGGAGAAGAATTTTCCATTTCTCTTCTCTCTCCTACACTTTCCTGATAAGGTTGAGCTGCTTCAGCTTGGCTTTGATGTTGTTGTTTTTCAGATAAGTGAGCGTTTTTTGTTGTTGTTGTTGTTGTTATTGTTATTGTTGGGGTCGGAGTTTGGGTTGATGATGGGTTGGTTTTAAAAGGTTCAGAAGGTGGAGAAGCAGACGCAAGTTCAAGGCCTTGCATTTCGGACCATTTCCACTGCTCAATCGTCTTTGTCTCTTCAAAATCTTTTGACATTTGCAAATTCCTCGGCTTTATGAAACAAAATCCCCCTCTCTCTCTTCTTTATTATTCCCACTCTTTCAACTCTCTCTCTCTCTCTCTCTCTCTCTCTCTCTTGGTTTGATTTAACCCCCCTAACTTTCTTCATAATCTGTTGTTTCTTTTACAGTTTTTAAATCCTATGTTTCGCTGTAGTTTTCAAAAATCAACTGTTAACAGTTAAGTAGGCAGTTTTATTTTTTATCTTTGGTTCAGTTTGCTTACTGTGTAAAAAACATGGAAAGTGACAGATGAAGCAAAATAGAAGGGATTTTCCACCCAACAAAACCGTGCTGATCGCCGTGTGAATACTCAGAGATGGGATTTTGACTTAAACAGCTTCAAACTGTGGAGAAAAAATTTAAAAAAAAAAGAAAAGAAACGCCCAATTCAAAGAAATCATCAATCTCAATATCTTATTACTGTTTAGTTTTTTAATGAAAACAATAATAAATGTCTGCAAAAAGTTTGATTTTTCTTTGGCTTATCCACCAAGTTAGTAGGATTGCTCAATGGCTTGAGCAAGAACATTTTTTTTTTCTTTTTTATTCTGTTTCAAAGTTCAAACCTTTAAATTATTTTTTAACCTTCTTCTTGTGTGATTGTCTGTCTGTCTGTCTCCATTAATTCCGCTGTCCTTTTCTTACCATCTTAACTTAAAAAACAACCATTCCCATTGTCACGTATAAAACCAAACACCCAAGCTTCTCTTTCTGTCAATGATCAACACAAAGTATATATATATATATATATATATATATATATATATCAAATTTAACTTAATTAATTTATATAATTATTTTTTAAAAAAATATAAGTTTTAAATTTTAATATTTTATCAACCTCTTTTTTTACAAAGATAAGATTATTCCATTTTTTTGGAAAAAAGAAGGTTTCTTGTAAATTAACAATTTGGTTACTTATCCTGAAAAAGGGTTTGCATTTATTTGGGGCATGAATGATGGTAAAACCATTTAATACTGTCGTCTAATTCAAACTGAAAACAACTATAACATGGGGTATATAGAGAAAGGAAAGGCACTTTATGGGAAAAAATTAATTAAGTACTAAACAATAAAATGTTACTATCTGATTAAGTGCAATAATACTATTTTTATCAACTAAAGCAACGCTTATGATAGCTTTGATTCAAATATTACAAGAAACCAGGCATCTTATTAATTAAGGAATAAGGAGTAATCTTGAGGCTTAATGTTGTCTTCAATAAAAAGGGGCTTTTAATTTTTCTTTTTTTTTTTTTTTCTTTTTAGATATCCTGACCTAATAACAAAGATTGCAATTACAGTGAGCTAAACAAGATGCGTTAATCGTCTGCTACTCGAATTCTCTGTTTTTTTCAATTTTTATATTCAAAATCTTTATTTTACGTGTATTTAAATATAGATATGAGATTATAATTTTTTAAATATATAAAAAAATTAAAAAATTAATTATATTCATATTAAATACATATAAATATTTAATACTCATCCGAGTTTGATAACATACTATTTGTGATTATAAATAAATCATCATCTAACAAGAAAACAAAAAGAATATAACTTTAATCCTTTAAAACTTGATCTTCCTTGACTAAATAATTGGATCTCAAATCTTCATTTTTGTTTTTAACCCCCAATCCTTAAACCTGGTACAGATCTTCACCTAAAATATCAATGGTAAAAAGTTTCAATTAAAATTATAGCCAAGTTTTTTTGTAGCTAAACAACCAGGGTTCTTTTGTCTTTAATCAAGAAATTTCCCTCAAAAACATTCTAATAAAAATAAAGCAAGTAAAATCCCAACTTGAACTTTTAACAATAATTTGTCAGATCCAACAACTGAGATCCCATCAATTTTCCACCATTAATTCTTCTCCCAAAAAAAAAGAAATAAGAATTTCATGTGCAGAAATACAAGTTACACATATTATATTCGTACTAATATTATAATATCCAACTGAAATTCTTCGAAAAAAAAACAAAACAAAACAAAGAATACGATTCCACCCAGAAAATTAAGAAGGAAAAAGAAAAACCCTTGTGTCAGGAAATCATTTTACAAATCTGGGGATTCCCTCTAAATTTGGTTCTTTATAGAAAATGACAGCAAATGAACCCATATTTTAGAGAAAAAAAAAATTCCACAGTCAGAGTACTTTCTTCTGCCAACTTCAGCTACGATAATGCCGAGTTTTAAAAATATTGTATGAATGAACCGAATTTCGAATTCAAGTTCAACTGGATTATTGCTCCACATTATATATTATGTTACAGAACTTTAATCAGGCCTTTGGTTTTTCTGATAGCTTAAAATACATTAAAGGTTATACAGACACCTGACACGGAAAAAAAATTTTTTCCCTGAAATTGAATTTTCTATTTTAATTTTATAGCTTTACTTCTCAAATTAAGAAAAAAATAAAGTTGGGTTTTAATATCTGTCTCTCTTTTCACGCTTACCGTACTCTGTTTTTTTTTTTTTTTCCCTTTTCTCTGCAAATCCTCTTGGGCAAGGCTCTGTTTCTGGGCATGGCCACGGGCATTTGTCGACTTCTATCTTGTTGGTACTAAGGCTACCTGGCCCTCTTTCAAAAAAGAGCATTTATTTTACTTACTACTGGTACTTGTTTTTACTCAAAGAAACCACTTTGCTTAATTTGGAAAATAAGATTCTTAAATGCTTCAATGAATTTGATTCAAGTTTTTTTTCTCAAGAATTAGCCTTGCACTGTCACAACCTTCTACTTCTTCAATGCCTTGCCCCGCACTGCACCCCCACCACCCCCCTCTACTTCTTCAGTACCTTGTTAGCTGGGACTCAAAAAAAAATGAAATCGAAAAACTACTCCAATTGTCATACTTGGTTCGCTTTTTGTTCAGTTTGATTTTACTGAATTCACTTTGATTTATGTTCTGATGGTAATTAAATATATTAAGTTCTTGATTTTGGATTTATAAATTAAAAATAATAATTATTCAAATTGAATAAAATTTTTTTATATGTAGTTTTTGATTTTTGATTTCTAAATTACTAAAAAAATTAAAAATACTATAGAAAAAGTTTTTTTTAATTTAAAAATATGATGAATCAAATCAATTCGTGAAATTCAGTTCAGAACAATTCGATTATAGATAATATTTGATTCAGTTTCGTTTTGATTTTATATAAAATTCAAAACATTCATATTGACCATAATTTTTTTAAACTAAACGAAACCAAACCATAATCATTTATTGTTAGCTCATTCAGTTTGCCAGCGCTTGGGGGTCATTCAATGATCCATCAATTCATATCAACGCTTTTGATCCTTCTCAACTTTGGTAGTCGGTTTTGAATGAACCATGGGATTCCTCTAGGACTCATACAATAGTTGAATCACAAGAAAAAAAAAAGGAAAAAAGATAATAGTTGTTAGGTTAGTGTATTTATATATATATTTTACTGTAATTTTCTGCTAACATTTTTGGATATACGGACTACAGTTAAATATAATGAATTTCAGTCGTTCTACTCCCATCTTTCTAGGTAGAAAATAGTTAAGACTATGAAATAAGGAGACTGGCATTGACATGATCCTAAAAGGAGTTGTGTACTAAAATTTGACCGAATAAATGTGTTTATATTAGTCTTAATTTGTGAATTTTTTCTTATAAATAAAACCATAAGTTTTTAATGAATCGAAATGGTTGATATAATTATTAGTATGAAATTTGCCTAGAAAAACCAGGCTTTTACTCTTTGGACCCTAGACAGTAACATGAATAATAATACCATCACCCAAAATTATGAATCACTAAACCATATCCAACTTGTGGCTTCCACACCAAATAAAATTGACAGTACTTATTTTTAAATATATATATATATATATATATATATATATATATATGCCTAAACATTGTGGGACCTTAAGAGCAGGTGCCTAGCTACCTTGACCCCACTTATTGTTTGGATAGTAGATTCCTTAGAACTAAGAAAGAAAAGGACTTGAACCAAAGAAAAAAAAACTAACGGAGATATTAATTAATCATTTTTTATAAAAAAGGTCATCACAGTGTGACAATTAAAAAAAAGTTAAATAATAAGATTTAAATTTTAAATTTATTAAATATTATTTTTAAAAATAATTATATAAAATAATTTAATTAAATTTTAAATTATTATTATTTTTAAATAATTATTTAAACTTCAGATTAATTGATCATGTAATATTACTTATTTCCATTGGAGCGTCTATTTGACAAGCTCACCTAGTTTTGGTAATTCCTGTCACTTTTCTTGTGCTGAGGTTATATTTACAGTAAGATAATGTTACAGCTACCCATCAAGATTTTACGAAACAACTAAGAATATATGTATATAGTTATATAGGTATGAAAGGAAGATGATTAATAATATAAAGAATGAAGCTCCATTTTTGTAGGCATGATCGTTGCCAAGAAAAATTGCAGAACAGCCAAGGGATTTGATAATTTGATAGGAATATAATACAGGAAAACTTGTAAAATTCCAAGAAGGTCGTTAAAGATTAGGTGTAAAAGCAAATGAGTCGGTGGCCCAACTCCCATAAAAAAGTTTGAATTAAGTCTTCAAGATATAAAAAATACTTATCAAATAGTATTAATATTAATGTTAATGATTTTATTGGCAGGTTATTTTAGAAGTCAAAGAGGGTAACCCCACCCTCCTCTTTCTGTGTAATTGAAAGTTTATTTTCAATCCTCAAATCTTGCTTCCAATGGGAAATGGAAGAACTAAGGAGGGACTAATTTTATATGGATTTTTTTTTTTTAAAAAAAAAGAAAAATCCCACTCAAATAATTCTTAAAATTGGAGGCATGTGCTGCTCATTATGCTATTCCATTGTCTTTCTTGTGGTTAAGTGTGCATCAATCTTTATTAATTATATTATGTTAATCTCGTTAAAGTATTAAATTATATTAATTAATCTTTGAGTATAATCTTAGTCTTCGTTTTAAAGCAATGATGATGATTCAATGGGATGTGAAATCAGAGTTGAATAAGCCTGCTAAAAGTTTTATTAGTTTAAATTTATTTGAATTTGAAAATTTGTTTCATTATTTACAAATAGTAAAATATTTTAAAATTTATTTTTAATTAATATTAATACATTTTCATCATTAAATTTTAAAAAATATATTTTTATTATCTAAATAATAATTTGAAACAAATCAGATTTGTATAAATTATAAAAAATATTTTAAATCTTATTTATTTCATATTAAATATATTGAATTATATGAATAACTTGGTTCTTGAATAATGTCAGCACCTCAAGAATCATATCCAAGTTTTCAAAATTAAAAGTGGTGGAGCTGCAGCATTTTTGTTTGTTTGTAATTTATCTTAACCATGTTCTTTAAATATTGTGTATAATTTGTAGCCCCAAGATTTTTTATTATCTCTTTTCAATAGAACAAAATTTGATCAAAGAACCCATCATTAATCATATACATATCGAAGAACAATATTTTGATAAACATATCTTTTCTTTGTCTTATTAAAATTTGCAATAAATAAAAAAATATATATTGATGATTATATATTGAACAGCAAGCCAAGTTCTCATCATTGTTCTTATAGTTATTCTTTGAAGTTCAAGCAACTTTCATGAATTGCTAAAAAAAAGGGACCCCAACCTTTCTTTTAATAATATATATATATATATATATATAGATATTTGCTTCAATATTTCTTCTGTTTCTAGTTTTATATTTTCTTAAAAAACAATATATAATTATCTTAGTTTTCAAAATAAAATATTTTAAAATTTCAGATGGAAGATTTACAATATATATGGATGTGATCCAATTCTGTTATTAATGATTTATCTAATTATATGTTAATAAATTAAATATTTTTTTCATAAAAATCAATTTATTTATTTAATGACTACATAAGAGAAATTTTATTTTTTTCTTTAACCACAAAGCCTCTAAAAGCTTTCCATGGTATCCATCTCTCGAGCAGCGAAAACCAAGAAAAGAAATGGTAGGGCATTTGTTAGACATGTGATGTAAAAGGTGAACAAATTTATTTATTTATTTATTTATTTGTAAGATCAAAGTAATAGAGTAGAAGCATGAAAAAGTGTGAAATGGAAAAATGCAGCCTTCGGCTTTAGGGGACCATCTCCACTATCCTTTGGACTCTCAATTCCAAGCTAACGTAGCCAAATCAACTAATTTATAAAAAATGAAGTTGACGAGGCAATCACATAGAATTTCACATGCTCAAATATTGCCTTTTGATCACTTGTCAATTCATGAATCTGAACTATGTTATATTATAATTGTACGTAAAATATTTTATATTTATATAAATTTTAATATGTTAATAATTTATATTATATAAAATTTTAAATATTTATACATTCATATCATATTTATATAATATTTAATTATTTTTATATCGCATCTAATATCACTAAATTCGAATTGGAATTTTTTTCACCAGTTTATGGTTTCTAATTTATAACAATCTTAGCCAGAGCCACTGAAATCTATAATATATATATATATATATATATATATATCTTTGTCTGCAGTAATAATTAGATTAGAGTAGCACTGATTTGTTTCTTAGTTTGTTTACAGCTAGAAGTCATCTGCAGAACCAAGTTGGTCATGTTTTATAAATTGAAAGGCTCATATATATATATATATATATATATATATATATATATATATTGAATTTGTCATCATAGTTAGGTTAATCATGCAGTTTATTTCAGTTTATACAAGTAAGAAAAATGTTTATATAACATAATTTTATTTATTAATATACTTTAAAATATTTTTATTAGCTCAACATTGATTCTACGATTTAACTTGGTGATTCAAAGCCTTGAATAAATCAATATTCAGTCCAATTTTGATGACCATTACGAAAGCAAAATCATATACGGCATGGAGCACGTATGTAGCATTTTGATCTGATTCAATGAACCAAATTCGTGAGCTTGAAAGCATAAAAATTCTTTAACGTATAATGTATAGTCTACTCATTTTCCCCTATAATTTAGAATTAACTCTTAGCTTTAATGATTCTATCTTTTATCTTTTCCAAAGAATATTTAATACTATCAAAATCCCAACACTAAGAAGTGGGAAATCTCAGCAACAAGATTTGGGTTTGTTGGAGAAATTATACCAAATAGTATCCCCACAAATTAGACCGGTTAATATTGAATATAATAATTTTATATGATATAAATACGATACATATAAAAAAAATTTAAATATAATACAATATAAAAAATATTATAAATGCAATACAAATATTTTAAAAATTATATAAAATTATTAATAAATTAAAATTTATATAAATAAAACATATTAAACATGATTATAATATAAAAAAATATATAAAATAATATAAATACATAAATTATTAAATCTAAGTGGAAATAAACTAATGACAGCCTATATAAGCATTAGAGCTGATAGCCTATAAACCAAAGAAAGATTTGGATTTTTTTGTTTTTAGCAAGAAAATTAAAAGGATTTAATTTACCCATAAAAGAAAACATTTCTACCGAATTGATAATTAAGAATCAACATATGGTTGTGCGGAAGAGGGACACCAGGGAGAAAATCCGAACTTAGATACGTGAAAGTCAAATTTGATAATACCTACTCCTTTCATTTCACGTTGAGAAGACTCTCTTGGCTCCAAATTTGAAAAATGAAGAAACGTTCAAAAACATCACTTAATTTTCAACAATAAGGTACTTTTAATTTATTTTACCCCAGAATATCAAATATGAATATATGTATGCTATAAATTTATTTAATTTTTAATTTTTTATATATTACGAATCATATATTGATATTCATATCAAAATATATGTTAAGTAAAATTATCAAATCTAAATATTTTAAAAAATAAGAGCCCAATAATATATTTTTTAATCAATAATATCATATATATATATATATATATATAATAATAATGATGATGATGGTTAGGTTTGTCTCTAATGGGTCCCAAATAAAAAGATAATGATTAAATATTTTCATCTAGGTCTTATGCTCAAATTTTGAAAATGAAAGATGAAATTACCCAAAATTTATATGACAAGGGGAAAAAAAAAAAGCTTTATAAATGAAAAATTCCATTTAAAGTTTAATCAAAACAGAGTTGGGTTCTATATGAATCAGGAATTAACTTTGAAGTTTGGAGGGAGTACACTTTAGGCTGAAGTTTGTCTCCAAAACTCTATCTAAGCTAGGAATATGTTACATTAGAAAAGAACTAAAGTTGCTTCAAAGACTACTTTTTGTATTAACAGAAGTGATTAGCTCTTAGGAATCCCATTTCGCAATTAGTTCCAATTTAACAGGATGATTTAATATTGATTACAAAATTAAGGTCTCCATGCCCAATCTAGAAAGGAAATTATAAAAGAAATTAGTTGAAAACGAACTTCTTTAGAATTCGCAATATAATTTAATTGATTAATATAAATATCTATCAGATTTAAGTTTTAAATCTCAAAATTAATATTTTTTTTTAATCTTAGATACAAAATTTCTTAGGAAATAAATGAATTTTAGAGTTCTAATTATGGAACTTTCAATGACTTCAAATTAGTAAACTATCAAAGTAATTTGAGGCAAATAAAAGTTGCTTGAAATCAATCTATAACAAATTAAGAGGTAAAGGAAGCTAGAAAGAAAAAAAAATAATAAAAAGATTAAAATTCTTTATATAATGGAATGTGGTGACAAGGTGTTTCGATGACAAAGATCACTTCACCAGACCATCAAAGCTTTTCCCTTTTTCTTTTTCCCCCCCTTCTAAAAGATGGCATCTGAGAGAAAAGTGATTCTCTCCTGAACCTGCTTTCGAAAATTCTGATTCTTTGGATTGTAAACAAAGAAGAGAATATTTCATACTTTTCCAGGTTTGCAAGCACCTGAAAGCTTTTTAGCTGCTCCAATGGAAGCTAGCTCCTCCATGGCTTAACTCATAAATATATATATATATATATATATATATAGAGAGAGAGAGAGAGAGAGAGAGAGAACATCTTCTTATTAGTTGGATAGTTGTTAAATTTAACCCTTTAATAATTAGCAGTTGTAATAATGCAAATTGTACAAAATTTAATCACAATTATTATTCAACTCAATCTCAATTGATTTTAAACAATGTCGTATGCTTAATTCGTGTCGAATTATGAATCAATTTGGCTCCTATGCCTAAAAGTTGATGAGCATCCAATGTCAGATACAATACAATCCAGCTAAATCAATAATGTATCATCGTACAATAATTCATTTTTTTAAAACTATTTTATAGTGGATTACGTTGGCTAGTATCTATAAATACTAATTAAAATTTATTTAATTACTATTTAAAAAAATTGTATTTAATACAGCATGTACTTTTATTTAATTTAAGAAAAATTGATGTGTTGATTATATATATATATATATATATATATTTTATAAAGGAAAGGTTAGTTAATGCTTAGTGGTACTGCTTAAAAATATTTATAAAAAAATTTAATCAATGCATTTTTTTTGAATTTAGCAAAAGTAATAATTAAGATTTCATTTAAAGGCACGGTTAAAGATTTTTTATTAATTAATTTAGAAAAGTTTTTATATTTAATATATTATTTTTATAGAATTAGAGAAAAAAATAATGTCTAATTACATTATTCTTGATTTTCATATATATCAACTTAATCAATCCTGCTAGGCACTGGTTAACATTTCCAATTATAAAAAAAATTCTTAAAATAATAATTAAATAATCGTTAATCAGTACTTATAATTTATACAAAAAGAGAAACGATTTTATAAAGCTGACAGACCAATTATGTCTGTTTCAATCTAATTATTTCATGAAGATACATTCTTGAAAAAAATCAATCATTTATCATACATTACATAAAATAATTACATGATAAATATTTATTTTAATAATTAATTAATTATTCTTGTAATAAATGATTAACTTTCACAAAAATATATATAAATATATGACATAATTTAAATGAAAATGGCATTCAAATAATTGTTTCCTACAATCCTTCCTACATAAAAAAATGCCCATTCCCTTCAAAATAGGCTTTTGATTCCATTAAGGTTGTGAATTTTTATTTTCAATTCCTTAATATATGGTGAAGTGGGAATCCAATTTGGAAGTACCATCGAAAAGTCTTGCTTTATTTAAAATCGGTATCCTTAATGGTAGCAAACCAACAGAAAATTAAACTAATTAAATCTCGTAATTAATAATCATAAAAAAAAATCAAATATTCCATAATCTTTATTAAGTGGCTTCCACAACATCTTAGCATGCTTCAGGCAACCGTGGCAATATTGCCACATTTAAAGGTATCGAAAATGTTCGTATCACATGCTTTAACATGACGTTTAAATCAATCTTTGTAAAGTTTAACTATTCTTTTTGGGATAAAGTGGAATATATTTCAATTATAAAATAGTATTTAATTTGTTGGGAAATTTCGCAAGAAATTGCCCAGCTATGCATGCAAAGATTTGCTTTTTAACTTGCCTATCTTACCTTATAATTGAGAGGGAAAAAAATAATAATTTGAAAGATTACATACATATTCTTTATATCATATTTCAGATTTTTTCGTATTAATCACACAAACAAAAATAAAACATAAAATTAAATGTATTAAAATTTTAAATATAAATATGATATATATTTATATTATACATGTCATATTAATTGTATTACTTATGTCATATTACATTTATTATATTAATTTTATGATTATTAAACATATTATGTTTATCTCATTTTTTCTATAGTATTTATAATTCTCAGGTTAACTTTGGGAATAGTAGCCTAATATCAATAACATGTAGGTGACCTGAAAGAAGCAATGGAAATAAAAGAATGAATAAATTAGTAATATTATGGTAAGTGAAAAGAGGGGAAAGAAAGTTGATTATATATAATTATTGCATCTTCATCTATTTTTAATTTATAATTTTTGCCAAATTAATAATTCTAAGGTCATTGTTAAAACTTTTAAAGGCAAATTTTTTAAAGATTGATGTTAGGTTCTTTTTCTTTTAATTAATAATTGTCAATATAAGTATTATAATAGTAACATTACCCACTTTATATATCAAGATTATATACATTAATGTTATATAAATAATTATGTGGACATTGCACTTTACATAAACTATAAAAATTACTTAAATTTTATGGGTGGCATTTAAAACAAATTAAGAATTTATTATTAAAATGTGATATTGATAAATAATGTAAGAAAGAATTGACGAGAAGCACTGTTTAAAATCAAGTTGTGACATGCAAAAATTAAATTGAGTACTTTGGAGTCCATTTGATAAAAAAAAATACTTTTATCTAAATATAATTATAAAATATATAACTATTAATATTAAAATAATATATTAATATTTTTAAAAATTAAAATAAATTATCAAAATAATTTAATTAAATTTAAATTTAAATTACGATTCAATTTAACCCAAACTGTAAGCAAATCTATGCGAAAGGTGGGTAAATGTTATTTCTTTTTAGAAGAAAACCCAACCCAAAAAATGTAAAAGAAGGAAAGAAAAAACACTTTGAGAGTGAAGAGTAAGGCCATGATGGGAAATCGGATGTTTTCAAGTCATTAACAGCACCCTTTTAACTTTTTTGACACTTGTAATTAAGACAGGTTGGGGGTGTGAGGGACAAAATAATTTGGACGAGACTAAAAGCAATGTTAATTCATTTAAAGATTTAAAATAAATAAAATAAAATTGAATGCGGCAGATGGATTGATGAAAGGTGACCTTGAAATTGGGCAAATGACAAAAAGGGGGTGTATATGCTTGTTTGTTTTAATGATGAATTATTTTTTTAAAGAAATGAATTATTATTATTATTAGTATTCATTCTACAATGGAAATTGGTCTCCTATGATGTCTACATGATAGTTATCATATGGCATAATGTGAAATTCCTTTTATCCATGCCCTTTTCTTCTTCTTATTGAAAAAGAAGGAGCGAGTTTTGAATCTCGAATTTTCAAAATAAATAATATTTTATAATTATATTTTTATAAGATTTTGTTTTAAATCTTTATTAATTATATTTTATAAAATTTTATTTCGAATTTATATTGACCTCTAGTGAAAACGTGGTTTACATCTTTAATTAGAGGATTTATATTGAGAAGAAGACCAATTCCTCATTTATTAGAAAGAATTGAACTCATAATTTTATAAAATAAAATCCACCTTAAAAAAAATTGAACAGGGCAAGCCTTTCGAGTCTTTAGAGCAAACATTATTTCTTAATGTATGTAGTTACAATAATTTTTATATCAATTATCGTAATTATATATTTTCCTTACCCTACTTTTCTTGCTCTTCAATTACTATTATTATTTTTTTTCTTTTAATTTTCTTCTTTAATTAATCCGTTTTTTAATTTGTGATGAATTGCAACTCCTCGCAGTCAGAAATCATTTTCTACTTGTCAGCCCTCAACCGAAGCTTCCTATTTAGCATTCTACATTTCTTCTTTATTTATTTATTAAATTTTTTCATTGGTTTTTCCAGAGAAAATATGTAATTATGTGAAAATTATTCGATTATGATTGAAATTTGTACTTATAATTTTGGGAATTGGTGACATTATCGATATTTTGAAAGCAAACACAGAAATATGTTTGCCTTGAAAAATCAAGAGCTGGCCCCTCTCATATGCTGGATATATGTGTTGTTACCTAACCAGGATTTGGTGTATGGTCATGAACCATTCACAAAAAATATTTAAAGAAAAGGAAAAAAAAAAAAGAAATGAAGAATTTTGGATCATTTTCGTTATTTTTATTGGTAAAATATTAAACTTTCAGTTTAATTTTTTTTTTTTATGGATGGAACTAAAACTTTTTTTTTTTTGAAGGAAACAACGTTCAATAATGTCAAAATAAGAAATGACTCGTGATAGACATGTCTGGCCATTGTGCTGTAATTTGAAACGAAAGCCCATCGCCTTTTGAGGTTACCTTTCACCAAGGTACCTTTAAGATGATCAAACTACAAATGTGGGAAGACATAGACAAGACTAATTTTTATTTATTTCGTTATTTTGGGGGAAATTTGGATGGATTTTTTTGAAATTAAATTTGTCAATTTAATTTAATTATCACCTCTCTTTCCATCATTATGAGCACTAAAAAAATTGAAATTAATTACAACATTTTGTTTATTTATTGTTATAGAGAAAGGGATAAAGAAAGTTTAATCAAACACATCGGTTCTTTGAAAATGGATGCAGCCCAACCCAATAATACTACAATCAAGAACAGGCATAAAAATTGAACCCTATAATAAATAACACTTCTTCTTTTTCATAAAATGTACTTTTTAAGTTCCACAATTATATTTTGAATATTTGATATTTTTGACTAAGTGGCAACCTACATTATCCTTGGGAAGCAAGGCATATATAGAGTTTTCAAGGATGTCCCCCACTTGGAAAATGGGGTTTAGGGTTTCTGAAATTTTATAGGTTTGGAATTTTCGTAATTGCAAAAAAGAAAAGAAATATCTACTCTATCTATTCCTAGGGTTTTTCAATTTTAATCAAACAGGTAGGGCTACTTGTGTCTGGTCTCTATCTCTCAATTCATTAAAAAAATATTATTTAATTATGTCTATTGAAATTTTTAAATTTTATAAATATTGCCACATACTCCAATTACTCTTTCAAGATATTAAAAAATTTACTAACAAATTAATTAATAAAAGAATAGATATAAGATATATTTTTTACTCGTTTATGAAAATAATAAAATTTTATTATTGTCAAATGAGAATTAAAAGAGAATTATGAGATTAAATTTTATCTTTTGAAAAGGTGATATATAACATCGAATTTCTGTTCATTTGCAACTAAAAGATAATGTTGTCTAGTTTAAAGATATTTTTTTTTATAGGCAATTTGGTGAAATTTCAGAGCTCGAAGAGTAGTTTTCAATTCTCCAACTGATTAGGATATTAAAACCCCAAACTTTTATAAAGATCAGTGGACTCTTTAATCAGATAAGTCCCAATCTACCAGAAACATGTGAAAAACTGATGGTATGGCAAGCGAAATCTAAAGTAACGGCAAGAAATGAGGGCCACAGGCTAAGAAGTTAGTTAAAATGTCTGATTAACATAAACTTAATAACGGTAGATATAATTATACACAAATAATATAAAAAATTAATTAAAATATAACATATAATCAAATAAATAAATGTATCAAAATTTAAATCATATGAATTATTAACCGTTTAAATTTTACATTAATAAAATATATTTTAAACATAATAAAAATATAATAAAACATATAAATAAAATGTAAATTACGAATTAGCCATTAACCCGGCATGGGACAAAGAAAAATCAAAAAAGAAGGGCATGAAAAGATTTGTGGACAACGTTTTCAAAGACACACAGTACTGAGTCTAGAAAAGAAAGGTAGTTTGTGGTGGGTGCATTTGGCCTTTGAATTGTTGAACATGTAGCTTATAGCATCTTTATGTCAAAAAAGAAAAGGGGAAATGTCCACTCAAAATTTTGAATTTATTTGGACCCTAATTCCTCCCGTCGGAATCAAACTTTGTACCAGACATTATATATTTTTACATATATGATTTCAGCTTCCACTTTAATGACCCTTTTCTTTGTGCATCAAAATATATCATATTATATTATTTCTGTACGATGAAGGGTTTGGGAGTACAACGATTGTATCATTTCTACTACTCTTTATTAGTATAATACGTTATTTTAATGCTTTATTTTTTTTAAATATTAAATATATATGATATAACTAATCAAATATATAAAAAATTTTTAAAATTAAATATACTCTATCATATATATATATATCTGTATTTAACACTCACTTTAAATCTGAATAATAGCTAATATTTAAAAAAATAAAAAAAATTAAAATTTGTCTAGTTTTATCAAATTGTGATAGATGGGGTGAGACATTTAAGGACATTAAGTGTTTAAAGAACAACAAAAAATAAATTAAAATTCAATTCTTCACTTAATTAGTTTAAATAATTATTTTTAAAAAATAATATTTAATAAATTTAGAATTAAAATTTTTAACTGAATTCTAACTTTTCTCGTCTTTAAATCACAATCTTCTTTATATATATATATATATATATATATATATATATATATATATATAT
>JBBYHM010000027.1:11306383-11566720 GCA_038381775.1 Adansonia rubrostipa | reverse complement strand
TATATATATGTATTATGTGCACTGCCCCTTAAGATTTTCAATTATGGATCCTTATTTAAGGCATATCCAATTATCCATCAACCATTTATATTAACGCAGCCTATCAAAATTTGATCTCTTTTTTTTTTTTTCCCTGAGACTCTCGAGTTGAATGACTCGGGTATTCAGCAATTGCGTGCACTCAATAAAATCATTGTTTAAAGCCATACAATAATATTAACTGCTCGGTTCAAGGATTTCCTTCTAATTTTCTCGCCCTTCATTGAATTTGAAGTGATTGGAAAAGATTGGAATTAAATCAAACATAAATGGTGATATAGTTGGGGGAAAAATTGAATCGAATTGTTGGGGTTTTAGATTTGCTTTCTTCCACTTTCTTTTACACATTTTCCATTTTTCCCTTCATTATTGGGCCCTTGCGCCAAAACTCCCATGCTGCGTTAGATAAGATTTAGACTTCTGGATTTTACTAAAATCCATCCTTTAAGATAAGGAAAAAAAGCCATTTATTTACACCTTGCAATTTAATTTGCATTTTTTATCACCCGCAGCGATACCTACTTTGTTTGACTGCACATCAAAGGAAGCATAATAATGTACTTTGATTATTAAAAGTTATAGTTTAATTCAATTAATTTATATAATTATTTTTAAATATATTATTTAATAAGTTTATAATTCGAATTTTAATAGATTTTTTTGACAAAGTCTATTGGTAATCTGGGATCATATGATCCCAAAGACAATAATTCGTATAAATGAGATGGGTTGATGCAATGCAAGCGCAAAAAAAAAAAAAGGGTAAAGAATAGGAAAAAGAAAAAAAAAAGTGAGTGAGAAGGTGAGTCAGTCCAAAGAAGCAATTGGACTTCGAAAAAGAGACACGATCAGAGCTTGCATTTTCTTTTTAACCAAAAATAAAAGTCGTGTTGCTTGGCGTTTTGTCATGCACTTTGAAACAAAGCTAAAAGATGCAAAAAAGTGTGATAGACAATGCGATGGTTGGCTCATCACTGGCTGCCTGCCAAGGCGGTCAGGCATGTCCTTCAATATTTCCTCTGCAATTTCTGGTTTTGCAGCTGAGAATGCTGCTGATAGGGTTCCAGAGAGGCCGAGGTTGTAAAAAAAAAAAAAATTGTCAGAATATCATTGCTTGCATGCTAAAGAAGAGGCCACGGCCAGTTATCATCTGTACATAGTTTCCGGGTTTTGTTCTCCAACATCCACCAGCTTTATCCAAGTGATAATTGATTTTACTTTGACTCTTCTACAGATGCTTGTCTCAAAGCAAAAGGACATTTTCTTTCGTCTCATTTTTGGTCATCAACAAATCCTTTGACTTTAAGCTAAAATTTGAATTACATTTCCAACAAAACAATGGTGAAAAAAAACATTGAGCAATTTTCTCGCAGCAATCAACAACCTTCTTCTTTGATGCCACCCTGCCCGGTGTTTCATTCCCCAACAGAGCTTCATTTGATAAGAAGGAATTGCAGATGTTAAATTTGAACTTTAAATCTATAAGATAGTAATTACATAAATCAATTAAATTAAGTTTCGGATTTCATTATTACTGACTTCAGTATTCACCAATTGTGTATGTTACCATTCACCGAAATTCAACTAATAATACTCTTGACATAAGGAAAATTCTAGCCAAACATGATCGAGTTGGCAAAATCATGAATTGAACATCAGTCTTACACAATCCAAAATTCCAAGGGGATGTGGGAAAATTAACAACCATGGATTTAGATGATAAGTTTCGGATTATGTAGTCATTGATTGTACTGATAGCTCGTTAAATTTGACAATGGCATCAAAGGACTATTGCAAGGAAGCAGATTGAGAGATGGATTGAATTTGGAGGTAAGGAAAGGAGGTCAGGTCTTGTTTGAGGTCCTTAGGGCCTTTGTCATAGATTGAGTTGGGCTTTTGGGCTAAATGCTTTTGACATGGACTGGGTCCTGTTAAAGGTGTTTGGGTTTTTTGGGGAGGGTTCTTTTAGGTATTAATTTTCTAAATTTTGTCGTTAAATAAATAAATGGCTTAGATTAGGGATAAAAGCTTTCCTAGCTGATAAAATCTTTCATTAATTGATGGGTATTTAATGTTCATTATAGGCTGCCTAACTCCAACTTGGAAGGCAACCGCATGGAGAGAGAGTGCTATAAATCTTACTAAATAAGTAGGAACCAAGAATTAAATAGTTGAATATTTAAATAAAGCTATAAGTGGGAACCAGGAATTTATTAAACATTGGCAACGAACTTCAACCTTAATTTCTCAAGGCGAATTGACGATGTCTTATATCTTGGCTCGAACTTTCTCAATCAGCTCTCTTCTCAAAATCTTTCCAGAAGCTGATCTGGGTACACTATTCAGGACACTCACTCTTCGCAGTCTCTTAAAAGGGTTGGGGCAACCTATGAGCAAAAATAATCTTATTACAGCCCTATCAAAACATTATGAAACCTAAAAAAAAGATTAATCTCAATCTCGTACCTTATTTGCCACGAATTGCTTAACATCTTCCGTTAGGGAGCCGTTGGGAGCTCGAACAATGTAGGCGATCGGAACCTCTCCCGCTTTAACATCAGGGAATCTAAAAATAGTAATAAAAACAAAAATTTAGTTGAAAGTGCATTGCACACCCTTGAGTGGAGATGTGCAAAAAGTAGGTTTAACAATAATCCGGCGCCCTTTTCTGGTTCATTTGGTTTGGTTTGTTTAGTTTGATGGTAATCAATTGGTTATATCAGTTTAAATGTATTTAATTAATTGATTTATAATTTTAAAATTTTAAATTAAATCAACAAAAAAAAAACTTTAATTAAAAATAATTTTTTATTTATACCGAAACCAAACCATAACCTGTTGTAAAAAAGAAAGAGCTTAAACTTATAAACCAAACCCATAATAATAACTCATAAATCGAAAAAAAATGATGAGTTTAGTTTGGTTAATTTGATTTTAAAAATCTTCATTGACTGGTTCGATTAGTATCATAAGTTAATTCAATTTAATCGATTTTTAAAAATTTTAATTAAAACCAACGGAATCCTCACCCTACCCTGCAGATAAAATGGGAGAATTACGAAGAATCGAAAGGAAGTACAAGATGAAGCAAGGCTTACGGTATAACAACGACGTCGGCAATGTCAGGATGGGAAAGAAGCAACCCTTCTAGCTCTGCTGGCGCGACCTAAACAAATAATTACCGTATAAATACGTTATAAAAACATGATTTACAGTTGAAGATGTCTGAAATTCTAACAGAAGTGAAAAATTTAACTGAAAACCATTGCATTTGATAAGCTCCTTAATCCGGTCTACAACAAATAATTGTCCTTGTTCATCAAAATATCCAAGATCCCCAGTATGAAGCCACGCTTGTTCATCTATACCTAGCTTTGTAGCCTCTGGATTGTTAAAATAACCTAATAATAATAATAATAATCCATAAATCATGTTACCAATACCTTAACTCATAATTTAACAACGGAACAGGGATCAAAATAACCACCTATCGTTGCTGTAGTTGGTTGTCCAAACTAAATATACAAGCCGACGACTATATGTTAGTTAGATAAAAGGACAATTATGCATGCTTGTCTTGTAACTAAAGTTGTAAGCAAAGTAGCAAACAAATTTATATAATCATTCATAATACCATTATTGTCTCCATTATACTTGAGTTGTCCCATATAATTAAGAAGTGTAGTAAGGACAAGAAAATTGAGTCATTTCTTAGAGATTACATATTTTTTTTATTTGTAGATATTAAGATTCATATCACATACTTATTTAATGTCTTATCTTACAGATAATATGTACCAATTAAACTAAACTATAGGTTATTTCTAAAGCTTAATTATGTACCTTGTGTAATTGTAGGTCCTCGAATCCATATTTCTTCAATCTGATTAGGTGGAAGGGGTTTCATTGTGTTTACACTAACAATTTTGGATTCAATTAGAGGCATTAGAGTTTCGGTTGAACCAGAAAAACGAGGGCCTTCCTTTGGATTCTCCATTGAAATTTTTCCGCAAGCTTCTGTCATCCCATATCCCTGGACCATGCACGCATGTTCGCCTTTCAAATCATGATATGCTTAGGCACATGATTTTACAAGAACCTACTTAATTTGATCGTAAACTAATGCAAACGAGTTTCTCAAATGCTAACGAAAAGTCAATTAAATTTATAAAGAGAAACCAGCCAATTAGCAAGAAGGAATTGGACCCAAATTTTATTTTAAGTTAATATATATGAAGTGTGTATATATATATATACACAGTATTATTCATATAAGTTTCTATGGCTCAGAAATTAGAAGAGAGAAATTATTTTCAATTGAAGAAGAAAATTTGTTATTTTTCGATGCTGAATACAATAGGATGACCCCTATTTATACTAGTTTCATAGGGGTTATGATTTGTACTCCTAGAAGATAACTCCTAGAAGAGATTATCAATTACAAGATAATTTGATTTTTATAAGATTATTTGATTTTTATCCAATATTATTAGTTACAAAAGGATATTATCTTGTAATCCTTATCATTCTCCATTATCTTGTGATCCTTATCATTTTTCCCGGGTTGGACTAGACTTGCCCTCGAGTAAAACTCAGCATCGTCCTCAAAGTATGACGAAAGATCGGCGACATTGAAAGTAGCAGAGACTCCATAAGCGCCTGGTAGTTCAACTTTGTATGTATTGTTGTTGATTTTTTGCACAATTGTGAACGGACCATCGACTCAAGGTGATAACCTGGAATTTGATTGGTTTGGAAATCATTCCTTTCACAAGCGTATCCATACCAAGTCTTCTACTTTGAAAGTCTGTTGTCTCCTATGCTTGTCATGCTGAGCCTTGTATCTTAAGTTTTGCCTTTGGATTCATTTCTTTAACAACTCTTCAACTTGTCGTTGAACTTCAGCATGTTCCTAGGGACTCATCCTGTAAACAGGTTTATTAGGAATTACTGCTCCTAGGATAAGGTCAATTGCATGTTGGTGGCAGTCTAGGTGGAATTTCATCGGGTATGACATTTGGAAATTCAGCTAGCAATTCTTTGATTTCTAGTGGAATGCTGGTTACTTCATTTGACTCAAGTAACTGGACCAATCCCATGGTTTGGGCTTCCGCTTTCGTCACCTTGAATTGGCAATTAAAGACACTAACAGCTTAGACTCATTCTTACCTTGGTTATATTCACTAGGTGGCAACGGTGCTAGCTTGATCTTCACTCCATCCTTCACAAAGGAATAAGTGTTCGCATGACCATCGTATAAAGCATGGCGATCATATTGCCAGGGTCTCCCCAGTAGAAGATGACAGGTATCCATGGGAACAACATCACACCATACTTCATCTTGATACTTCTTGTCAATTGAAAAAAATAAGGCATCGTTTAGAAACTTTTACCTTATTTCCCTTGTTGAACCATTGTAATTTGTATAGATGTGGACGAACTTGAGTGGATAGGTTCAGCTTCTCCACCATGTAGTTGGATACTACGTTCTCACAGCTTCTATTATCAATGATTACATCACATACTTTGCCTTGGGTAGCACAGCAGATGTGAAAAATATTGTGACGTGGCCATGACTCTTCTTTTGCTTGCAATATATGCAAGCTTCACCTAATCACCAGTGTTTCACCATGGTCTGCGGGCATGATTTCTACATCAAATACTGGCTTGTCATCAAATACGGGCTCATTTTCTTCTTCAGATGCTGTATAAACTTCTCTTTCAATAATGGTGACAACCTTGCGGTTGGGACATTCTAAAGCAATGTGGTTGAAACTTTGGCATTTAATGCACTTAGGTGCTTTGGAGCTGGATTCTCGGGTAGCTTTAGGTAGAGGCTAGCTTGAAGAGTTGGGTTGCTGAACTGGAGTTCTACAGATATCAGAAGGATTCTTGGTAGAGGAAGAAGGTTGGTAAAAAGGTCTTCTAGGTAACTGCATCTCAACACGGATGGCTAGACGAATGATGTCATCTAAAGTTCAGTATTGTTGAAGCTGGACGTGATAGGCGATGTTAGTGTTCAACCCTCCAAGGTAGCAGGCTATTGTTTGCTCTTTCTTTTCTTGGATATCACATTTCATCATGAGCTTTTCAAATTCCCTAATATATTCCTCTACAGACAGAGTCTTTTAGTGGAGATTATGTAGTTGAAGAAAACAATCTTGATAATAATGTTTAGGTAGGAACTTACGCGTGAGCTCGCGACGTATCTTTTCCCATATTCGAATCTTACTTTTCCCTTCACACTCATGCTTCCTCTTAAGATTTTCCCACCATATGGAAGCATGCTTCTTAAGCTTGATGGCAATAATTTTGACTTTTTGTCCTCTGGAACCTTTTTATATTCGAACACTCGCTCAACTATTTGGAGCCACTCTACAAACTCGTCTGGTTGAAGCTTCCCTTCAAAATTCGGAATGTCCACTTTGATATCACTGTTACGAACTGTCGGTCTCCGAGGTCGACGATTGCTAGCTGATGAAGTGTCGCTACTATCCGAATCATCTTCTATTTGCCTTCGTTGTGCATCCAACTGGGCTCATTGAACATTCACCGTATCTTGTAGTAATTGAACTTGTCGTCTCAATTCTTTTATCTCAACTTCGTGCACAGATCTTCGTCTTGGAGGTATATTGTAGGCCAATGAAAACAAGAGGTATGGCTTAAAGATGAATTAGGAATTAAGTTCAAAAGTGGAGTCAAAATGATATTTTAAGAAATTTAGGACTTAGGTGTAATTTCAAGAAATCAAAGGGTTAATTTGTAATTTTAAAAAGTTTAGGGTTGATAAGAAATTTTGAAAAAAAATAAAGGGTTGCATTAAAATTTTGAATAGCTTAGGGTCAGAATGCAATTAAGGACAAATATGCTGACAGGGTGATGATGTGGCAATTAAGGATACATGGCAAGTGATGGTTGGGTGACATGGTGATGACTGGAAAAAGGGCTAACGTGGATGATGATGTGGTGAAAGTGACACATGGTAGATTGTGGTTGGATAACGTGGCAATGACTAGGTAACTGTGCTGACTAGGCAATTATGTGGTATATGTGACACGTGGCAATTATATGTGGTTGATATGTCGCTGACTGGACACCTTAGTGCTAACGTGATAGCTGACGTGGTCGTCTTCAACCTCTGGCTGGCATGTGCAGCGTGTGGAGCACATAATCGGCACGTGGTCTTTCGTCGGTGGCGCGTAAGAGCACGTGCTATACCTTCCGATGATGGAACTTTCCAGTCCAAGGTTTTTCGAACTCTTAAACACGGTGTAGACCTCATTTTGGTTGAAACATGAGCGTAATTATGAATTTCGAAGGTGACAATGACGACTCTTGTCAGACTACTTTGAAATCTTCAACTGTAGGTTATTTTTCAGACACTCTCCGTCTCTGAAACTCGGCTCTGATTCCATAAATGGCTCAAAAATTAGAAGAGAGAAATTACTCTCAATTGAAGAAGAGAATTTGTTATTTCTTGATGTTGAATACAATGAAATTACCCTTATTTTAACTGGTTTCATAGGGGATTATGATTTGTACTTTTAGAAAATAACTCATAGAGGAGATTATTAATTATAAGATAATTTGATTTTTATAAGATTATTTGATTTTTATCTAAGATTATCAATTACAAAAGGATATTATCTTGTAATCCTTATCATTCTCCATTATCTTGTGATTCTTATCATTCTACATTAAAGTTATTTATTTATTAATATTTCTGTTTCACATTACGACATTTAATTCCAAGATGCAATAAATAAGACCAGAACGGACTGCTTAAAAATACAATTTACATACAATCAAATGGCAAGCAGCCCCCAAGTCATGGAAATGTTTAATAGACCAAAAAAATTCATGAGAATACTTGGTAAATGTTAATAACATTAAGAAAAATTTTTTTTATCAATTTTTGATAAAATTTTAAGATTCTACAAAAAAAATTAGTAAGATAACACATATTCTTATTTTTTAAAATATATTAAAAATTAAAATATATAAAAAATATATTAAAAATAAGTAAAACATGTGATAATCTCATAATTCACTTTTAAAATTAAAAAATTTTACCGTCCGTATATTAAAAATGAATTCTATGATTAATAACATATGTGATATATTAATTTTATTCAAATTTTTAATTTGTTTTTTAAAAATTAATAATTTATAATTGAATACTTGAAAATTGTTTTCGCCTTATGAGAAAACTATCATTAATCAAACAGATGATGAATGCAATAATAACAAATAAAAAAACATAAATTACACCGTCTCGAAAACAGTATGACAACATATCATGTGTCATAATTAATCTTATTAAATGATTTTGAACATGTAACCCATTTCATCATTTATGTTTATGTTTGTGTAATATTGATAGCAAAGGCTAAGGTAATTAAGTACCTGAAAAATTTCAACATGGGGCAAAATGTTTGCACATGCTTCGATTAAATGTCGGCTCATTGGGGCTGCACTAGAGATGATCTGCTTTAACGATGACAAATCATACCTCTTCGTCACCTCCCATTGCTTTGCCAAAGAAACCATGACCGGAGGCACGACGTACAGATGCGTCACCTCGTACTTCTCGATGGCACCCAACACCTTGTCGAGCCCAGACTTGGCCATCGAAACCAACACATTTCCTCTTCTCAGTTGTGCAAACGTTAAGACCGAACCAAATCCATGAAACATCGGCAAGAAACACAAGCAAACGTGCCTTCCCTCTTTGCTCCTGTCCTGATCGGCCGTAAAGTTTAAGCTCGACGCGGTGAAGTTTTTATGTGTCAGCATCACCCCTTTACTTGTGCCGGTTGTACCAGACGAGTACATCAATGCCGACACATCGTTTTGCTTTACATCGTTATCGGGTCGAAAAGTACCCGAAGGTTGATCAGCATAGCATTTGATCATATCCGAGTAATAAGAGAATTTTGGATTAGCTGAGAAGTTGGTAGAGCTGCTTGAAAATTGTAAGAAAACCAACGGAACTTTGAATTGGTTAACTTTGTTATAAAGTTCAGGAACTGTGATGATAACCTTGGGGTTGCAGTCTTTGACTTGTTTCGATATCTCATCCAATGTAAACGAAGGGTTGGCAGTGGTGGCAATGGCACCAAGAGAGACGATTGCAAGGAAAGAAATGGGGAAACGTATCGAGTTCGGAGCAAAGATGAGGACAACATCATGTCGAGCCACGTGAAATTGCTGGTGCAGTGCACGAGCAAGGCTTGAAACATGAGATTTGAGCTGGAGAAAAGTTAAGGTTTCGTTTGAATCAGCATCCATGAGAGCGGTGTGATGAAGGACGGAGCAAGTAGATTGGAATATAAAGGAGCTGAGTGAGAGGTTAGAGCCTGTTGGGAGCTTGATCGGCGGCCTTGGGGAGGTGTAAGTTAGGGTTTTTGGATTGAATGAATTTGCCATTGCTCTGGTTGTTTGATTGAGGAGATCGGAGTTTTAGTGCTTCTTGGGAATATGTTTGTTTGTCTTGGAGGTGGGCTTGAATGGATTTTAGACTTGTTAAGTGCAAAGCTCTTTGAAGTATAAATAGAATACGTAGACTGGGGTTTACCCGATAATATATATTAATGAAGAATTATTAAGTTTGAATTAGTTTTTCTTTGATCTTATCGTTCAATAATATAGACTAGATTTGGTGTTGGAATTACATGGCTACGAATAATGTATGTACGTACATACATGGACAACTGATGTCCACGTTGTTGAATTGGTAGTGATGGTCTCTGGTCTAGTCATTCGGCTGCTTTCCTGTTTTAATCCATAAGGTTAGATTCAGGTTTCGTATACTAATATTATATCTATCTATCTAAGTTTAACTTAGTATAAAAGTTTTGAATTTTAAATTTTATTCAAACTCATCTAGATAGATAATTCAAACCTATCTAGATTTATAAATAAATAGTTCAATGCTCATTAAGTTCGTCAATATTATTTCTGGTAATAAAAAATATGATATTTTTATTTAATATTTTATTTTTTTAATTAAATTTTAAAACATAAATAACATAACATATTTTTTAATATTTATGTAATATATCTAAATATAAATATAAAATATAAAAGATATATATTATATAATTAAGAAATGAATCATGCTTGAGCTGGTTTAGATCTTGAATATTGAAGTCAAGTCCATTTTGTATTTGGCCAAAAAAAATTCATTTATCAAAGACTTTTTAATATTAAATAAGCCAAAAAGAAAATATGCAAAACTTTATTTCACTGATTTTTTTGTGTCTTGAGATTAATATTTAACTTGATGTGGTTTTTTAACCCTAACTTTTTGAACAAAGATATATCATTAAATTAAATACTCAGATTCATAATTAACTTAAATGATTTCAAGAGTTACTTTTCAATTATTATTATTATTATTATTGTTATTGATAAGATAATGTTATATGCGTTCGATTCACACGTTATATTTTTATTCTAAAAACTAAAATTTTGAAAACTTATGTAATATAAGTGTCTTAAACGCGTATATATTAGATAAATGTATATAATTTTAAATTGCCAATATCATTACTAAAGGCCCATAACCACATTCTATGTGTGTCTATACATTTCCAGCTGCTTTATTGAATAAATAGGGTGCAATAGACTTTTTCAAATTTTTTGTGATTATTTCAATTTATCTGTTTTCTATTCTCTAAACTGAACATTTAATTCACGATCAATAGAAATTGCACGTTATTTTTCTTTTTTTAGGTTTTACTTTATCCATCTGCAATGTCCTTTCATCCTACTCTTTTTGTTTTTCCTCTTTTTCATTGGCCTTGCGAAAACTTTCATTACAAAAATTGCAACTTAACTTTTTCTTTAAAGACTTTCATTCATGCTCTTACTACATCAAGTTTTTGTCTTCCATTCAAATTCCCTTTTATTAGTTCTATTACCAATTTTCAGTTACTTCTTGTTTCCATTATTAGTTTTTATTATAACTTTTTAGATCTACAAATACTTACTATATTTGGATTCATGGCTACGGTTAATGATAGATTTATGATCCGTTTGAAAACATAGATTTGAGTAAAATTATTTTGATATGAATTTACAAGTTCAAATATTTTTATTTGAATGTCAGATAAAAAAATTAGATTTGAATTTGGATAAATCCAACGTCAATTTTGAATAGTCTAAATCTAGAATTTGAAATTTCTTTTGAAAGTTAGAACTTATAAAATTATTTCTTCGTTACTACTCTATCCTTTATAAAGTGAAAATTAATTTTCATTTAAATTCAAATATAAATCTTAATTATCCAAATAAAATATTTTAAATTCATGAATTTAAGAATCATAAATTTTAAATCTGAAATTTTGAAATACAAATTTGAGTCCAAATTTAAATTTTTAAAAGCAATATTAAAAAATTTGGGATTCGGCTCTTCTTCTATCCAAAGAATGGAGTGAAAAGGTTAGTTCATATTTAAGTTTATGACGCCTGTTTTCAAATGTAATAACACATAAGTTAAAACTAACATTGTTTACTTAATAATATTTATTATTAAACAAAATTTAACCCTTTATTGTATTTAGAAACAGGTGTTCATAATCTTAAATATGCACTAGCCTAGCCTCTTTAGGCCACTCTTTGGATTGGAAAGGAGCTACTCTTCGGAAATTTGGGTTTCAGTCGTCATTTTATTTTTTTTAAAATTAGGATTTTTGATAGGGGAAATAAATTTTTAACGTTTTTATCTAATATGTTGCAAAACACCGTTGAAAAATTTTAACACTTTAAGGGTAAAATATTAGCAACATTGTAAAGGACCCTCCTCCAGAAACCATCTCTCTCTTCATCCTTCATTCTCTAATAAATATAACGTTCAACAACAAATCGTCTCGATGGATCTAGAGGTGGTAGGCTGTCACGCTGCTATTCAAAGATGATGCCATTGCTTCGTCAACTGCCTGCTGGGTCTCTTCAAAGTGTAACTCTCTCTCAATTGACCTATACAATGTATGTCACCTCCTGCGTCTCCAAAGAAATGACTCCACCTAATTTCCCTACATTAAACCGTTGATGATGCTTTGAAGTTTGAATACTATTCTATTATTATTATTATTATTAGTAAATACATTTGCATCATTCACATGTCAATTGTCCTTGATTTTTTCAACTGTTTTTACTGATTTGCTTGGTTTTTTTTTTTTTTTAAATATAGTAAGTGAATATTTATGCTTATTATGATATTATTATTATTATCAATGGTTAAAATAATTTAATTTATGCTTTGAATTACGGAATTTGATATCACTTTTTAAGTATATTATAAATATTTTAATTTCATCAAATTTAAACACTAAAATTTTATTATTAATAAATTAAATCATTTACGTTAATTACGTTAAATAAAACTAATTAAAAAAGTTGACTAAATAAATAGGAGATTCCTTGGTTCTGCAGCATCTAACTTCTTCAGATGTAAGTATCTTGTTATTACTCATTTATAAATCTTAATATTCGTTCAATTCTTCAAGAGTGATCAATGATTTACTGACCAAAAGACTTATGGAATTTTGAACTTTGATGGCTTGTGGGACTCTACTATCTTTTTTTTTTTTCTTTTATTTGGTGTGCATGATTTAAGAATCTGGTGTTATTTGGCTGAAGAATATTGTTACTTGGGCAGAAGGAACAAGGAAAATCGAGACCGTCTCGAAGATTTCGATGGTTTCAAGAGAGTGTTTACATAGATCCTAACAACGGCTTATGTCTAGGTGCTCTTTTTAACATTTCAGCAACAAATGTAAGGACCGTTTTTTTTCACCCAAGCCCAAAGAGTTTTATTAACCGAAAGGTTACAAGGTCCAAGCTGATAACAAAATTAGCAAAATGCCATAAACAAGAGGCAACAAAAACTTTAAAACGGAGGAGAAATAACACCCAAAAAGAAACAAAATAGACCATTATAGCAATCAAAACCATCACATGAAACCGGATTCATATTTGATGACTTCAACAGTCGAAGTAGAGTAGCTCCTGATTGAATGGAATAATGACCGAAATCCATAAGAGCAAATTAAACTTAAGACCACCAAATTCACTGAAGCACCACAAAAGGAAGAAGCCATGAAAATAACATCACAATCACCAATAGCTTATGATAGGGCATTCTCCGAGTACTAAAAATTCCTTGTCAAAAATAGATTCAGCATACGTAGGTCTAACACCATATGAGATTTTGTCAAAAATAGGAAGATTCAATCTTAAATGACTTACACATATGTGATTTGGTTTGTTACTGGACTTGACATGGGCAGAAGGGTTTGTATCATTGACTTTTGCCACTTTATTGAGATGCTTGGTGATGTTGTAGAATATACTGTTTTAAAGCATGGTGGGGAGGTACGCACACTGGACCGAAATCATCTTTTCTAGAATCATTACCATATTGCATTTTTACATTCATGATGATATTGAATTGAAAAATCGTAGTTTAAAATATTAAATCAGACATTCAAAAATCATTTTTCATCAGACAGCCTTAACTTTTCAGATCTTGTCACCATATCTTCAGTATTAGCTCTTTGTTCCTTATCAATTTGTCAGGTAGAGTAGTTCATATTGATGTTTACTACTGACATCCGGTAGAGGAAAGTTTTCTTGATGGCTTGAATAAAAAGTAACATGTTATTGTTCAATCTATGGGTTTACTTTCAAAATGTTGTTCGTATTCTCTTACAAGCATGGCTTACTACTTCTTTCCTTAATGTTTTGCATTGGTATGATCATCGGACAGAAACTGAGTCTTGTTGGGGGCTTACCCTTTCTATGGGTACTCGTAGTTTTGAAATTTGCCTATTCATAATGCTCAGGTTGCTAGGGCAGAGAAGGCCGGTTACTGTGGTTTGCATGAAAAGCTTACCACGACAGTTGCAGTGCCATATCTAAGGGGTTTTCGGTGTTCCCCCTGCTTCTGATACATTTCAACTTGCTTGTTCAATTCCTCATGTGCATTCTTTACATAAAATTGTTATATTCCATGTACGAAACTGAATGTCGTAATCAAAGTCTCTTACCCAATTCATTATATTGTGAATTGATTGTCAATATCCCAATCGATTATCTCAGTTAGCTGTTTTTGCCATTCACATAATGACAATGTCAGCTCATGTTAGAAATGCAGATATCCAATGCTTAACGTCTAAATTTTATATAACACCAAAATAAAGTACTACTAAGATTTTTTAAAAAAAATCCATCTTTTATTCATTTCATAATGTGATATAAACCTTACTCTATTTTTTTTTTGGCATATATATTGAACTGTACAGAAAAGCTGGGTGAAGTAATGGCTATGTCTATAATGTGGTGACATATAGTTGCAAGCAACTAGGTGGTAAATGTAAATATTACTACCATTTGTCTGCCTTTTGTTGGGCTTCCGTGACAAAATGTCAATGTTGGAAGATGCAGGGAATCATCCAGGTACAGTTAAATCTTGTGATGATTTTTCTTTTTTTGGTGGGGTTTTAAACTTGAATATAAGTCTTTTATTGATTATTTGTTTTTTTTTTTTTTTACAAAGTCAAGTGAATTTGTTAGTGCTAGAGATCGAACCTTAATCTGGCTGAAATCTTGCTCCTAAAACATTTAATGTTTTTAAATCAAAGAGTTAAGCATTTTTTTACGTTGTTTTAACTTTTCGTTTTTATTTAAATATTCATATCCAACACGTTTAGACAAAAAAATAAAAATATAATTTTTTAAAAATTCTTTAAATATATAAAAAATTTAAAAGTTAAATACATATGTCCATATCTAATACTTATATTTGAATTTAAGTAACACAAGTGCTTTCATTACTGCTGAAAGAAGCAGCTACTCTTTTGAGATTGCGTCAAGGTAATCCCGTTTCAAAGAAGAAGAGTCAAAATAGCGAGCATATGACATTTTTGGCATATGCAACAACTATGCACCATGGCTTGGCAAATTTCACCCCAAAAGTAGTGAATAAGGCATCTTCTTTTGCTTCATTGTGAAAACAAAAAACAAAATAAATCCATAACCTCCCAAAAAAAAAAAATCAAAGATCTTCCTCGGTTTTATCACCCAGCCAAACAAAAAAGAGAAAGGTCTTTCTGAACAGCTTTAGAGACCAACTGCTAATTCAAAGTTATAATATGAATTCTGACTAGCTCTGGAAATGAAAATAAAAATACTGATTCCCCAGTTTTCATTTTCATAATCTTTTGTCTAACACAAGTCCCTACTTTATTTTTTTTTCTTATTTTGTAGAAATTTGCTTTTTAATCATTACTAGTAGGCAGTATAAATCCTTGGAAAATGCTCTTTGTCCAATGTTTTTATGCGTGCATGTCGTGTAATAGAGGGAAGTATAGTAGGGCCGGCCAGAGGCCGCTGTTTCCGCCCAAAATATAGCTTAAGCCACACGACATTGGTATCTGAACTCTCTCTTTGGAAAATTTTCACTCACAATCTGTCGATTTGAATAAAGTTAAAATACTTCAATTGAGGAAGTTGTTATGTCAAAGTAAAATCTTGGTCCGTGAAATGCTACATTTTTCTATGTATAAAAAAAGTCACATTACGAGGATATAACAGAATAGAAAAATTATATTAATGCGAACTTTAAATTTATTAGATATATATTTTCAAAAGTGATTCTATGAACTCATTAAATTAAAACTATTTTTTAACATTAATATAATCAAGTATCTCCAAGTTTTATTTGACCTAATCATTTCCTAAAACGAAAGTATTTTTCCATATCAATCTAATGCAAATTATTTTAAAATTAATCAAAATCGAACTTCTTGATATTGAATTTCGGTAGAAGTCCTTCTAGGATCCTCGTACTATAGTTAGAAAAGCAATTTAATCCCTCTGTTTTTGAAATGGGTAATATCATCCTTGTAATTTTGAAAATATAGTAAATAATGAAAATTCTTGATAATGTTAAATGAAATTCGTTTAAATGATGACATAATTTTTTTAAATTTGAAAGTGTCATATGAGATATAAAAAAGATGCTGATGTGTGAAATGTTGAAGTGAAATTAAAAACTCTAACAAACAGGTTTACACCCAAAACACATTAGATTTAATAAATTGATGCAATTAGTTAAATAGATTTCATTTAATACCATTAAGAATTTTATTTATTTGTTAAAAGTACGAGGATGAAATTACTCATTCCAATAATAAAAAAGTAAATTACTGTTTTTGGATATAACACAAGAACCACAGAAAGTTTTTTTACCTTGAATATGAATATCATTCAACCATTCATTTATATATAATATGCTACAGAGATTTCACATGTTAATCCATTAGATTACTATCTTGCAAATTGGACTTATTTATAATCATTCCATAAAGAAATAGTGAGTAAAACGTGGGATGGCAGCCATCCATTATTTGATTATTTTGGTTTAGATTATGTAGCATTAATTTTTCATGTCAAGATGTCTAGAGAGCCAAATGAATTTGACACAACAACCCAAGAAAAGAAAAAAAAAGGAAATTCGATAATCCTAGTTAATTGTCGGTAGTCGACACCCTTTTTTAATGCTGGAACTGTTTATTTCTTCGTATAATCGAGAATTTTACTTTTTATTGTTGGAAAAAGTTAGGTGCATTTGTCCATAGAAGATCTTCAATGATATTCTAGCTCTTTGGCAGTTCCTCACTATATGTCTTTACTTTAATAGAAAAAAAATGTTTATAATTTAAGAAAGGGTTCTTGGAAGATTCAAATTTCAAATGTGAAAGCACTAGAAAAGATAATATATATTATATATACACATATAAAACCTGCATATGCATGCTAGTTATGTTAGGACAATTTGGAAAGTAAGGTTACATCAAAGCTCAATCTCGTGATTTATCAACAAGATTAAAATGTACTATTCTTACCTTCCAAAAAAAAGAAAAAAGAAGCATGATTGGATTTGTTAGATTATTTCCTGTAAAATTGCTTGAATGATAATTATAAACTTTGGGTTATCATCTTTTTTATGGAAATAAAAGCTTTTCTTTTTTTTTTTTTCTTTTTTGGGTGTGGGTTTCCATGGCTCATGCAAAATATACGGAGCTTATATTTTCATATTTTTAGATTCTTTTTAACATTAATTTTTTAACAAATAAATTTTATTTATATAAAAAATTATGATTTAAAAATAAAAGAAAGATTACAGATGGTGAATTATTTTTTTTATCCTTTTGCTCCAATTATTATTTGCATGATTAGTCATCTTGAAGCTTTAGTACAAGATTGACGATTTAATTAAACCTTGTGAAAGGGACTTAAATAAGCTATGCTTTATTTAGCAATAACTTAATAGGAGGTTGAAAATTCATGCTCACTTACTAAGAAACATCCAAAAGCAAATAATGAAATCAATTATTTATATATTTGTTGAATCTAAAATTTCCACAAGATAAATTAAAATTTCATGGATCAGTAGGTGCCAAACCTTTTGACCTTTTTTGCACACCACTAGAGAAAAAAAAAAAAAGAAAAAAGAAAAACATTCCTAGAAACTCTTTCCCAGATTTCTTTAAAACCCAAGTAATTTTTTTTATCCTAAAATAAATAATGCCTATAGCTGGCAAAACCCCTTAAATCTAACCTAATTGGCAGAAAGAAAGTTACAACAATGGTGATAAAAGGTCAATGGATTCAGCTTTTCAATGTATAATATATATTTTGCTTGTCTGTTTCTCATATGGAAGAAGAATAAAATGTCCAACTCTCTTTGATTTAAATAAAACAACTAAACCCATTAGCCAAAATAATTGATAAATCTCCAAAGTATTATTTTTCAAAATTTATATTTGATACACTGGTCGTATACATATTTCTATATTATTAATAAATCAATTCATAATATCATTTTATTAAATATTTTAAAAAATAAATATAATTATATTATTTAATTTATTAATAACGTATAAATTTATCCGATAAATCGTATCATTTTGGAGCTTTTTGGACTGTTCCCTATGACTGGAGGCCAATTTGCATTTTTTTTTTATGTGAAACATTGAATTTTTCCTTGGTTACATCCATGTTGAGTTTGTTTATATTTTCTTTCTTTCTCAAAAATCAAAGCTTTTTTTTTTTTTTTTGCCTCTCCCATACTGCACCAATCCTAATCAATTGGGTAATCAATTATTGAAACCTGCCTCACATGTGTCATGCTGCTTATTGTCAACCCAATTAAAATAAAAAAATTTAATTAATTTCAACATTATGTTTTGCTAACTACGAAATGATAAATGCGATGAATCAAATTCATCTCTTCTTATATAATCGAAAATTATTGATAGTCTTATTTTGGGAAGCGAAATTGATGAGCTCAAAGGAACTGTAAGAGGAAGGTAAGGTTGGACCTGATAAGCATGGAAAGGGATTAGGGGATCTTAGATTTCGGCTTTTGAGATGTATTGTGATATTTAAGTCGATAAAAATTTAATAAATTTTTATAAAATAAAAATAATTTATTTAAATTAACATTTAATTATTTTTTATATTTAATTATTAATATTTTAAAATTCGATAAATGTAAAACCAATTGTGTGTTTGAGACGAGCCAAATCTCTGGCAAGTTGAAGTCAGGCACTGCTGGACTCAAAAGAAATCAACTATTTTTTTAGATAATAAATAATAATATGCTTTTGTCTTTAATCATTATAGGCTGAAAAATCATGCACTGCCAGTTCATTAGCCGGTAATATGATGGTACGTGTAACACTCTGTTTTAACATATTTTAGGCAAAAATATATATAATATATATCAATTTTGGCTTAATGTGGCTACAGTGAATAAAATATTAATTAATTGTGTTTAATATATAAAAATTGACAGATTTGTTTAAGAAAGACTGATATTAGGATTAACATCAAGTCAATTTTAGATCTTGAGGGATAATATCCACAAAGTTCCAAAGTCCCTAACCTTGTGCTTGACTGGATTCAAAGTTAATCAATGAAAATTACATTATAGAAATGGGAAATTGATTAAAAATTGGATTAAAGAAGTTTTAAGCTTAGTTTTCAAGTTTGGTCCTTGAGAAAAACGATAGCGTCTGACTAGTTTCCATGAAATTTAATGTTTTTATTTCTGAATATTGCAGTTAAAAAAAAAAAAAAAAAGGAACTCTGGCTATTAGCAAATTACATCATTTCCCAAAAAGATATGCAGAAAGGAAAGACCTTTTTTTAACATCTGATTTTACACACTGTCATAGTCAGTATGAATAGTACAAACTTTAATGATCTGCCTTGTTTCATCAAAAACCAAAGCTGTTACAGCTACTGGTGCTACTAATTAGCTGATTAATTTCTTCAATCCCATAATCTAATGGTGTTTCACCCCACAATCCAATATTTGATGACTTCTGATCAGACCATCCATCATCACCATTTGATGCCATGATCAGCAGCTTCTGGCTTTCATCAGCTTCACCGTAGAAACCATAACTTTGCATGCCAATCTGTTGATCACCATTGCTGCACTCTAATTCTTTGTTGTTGCTGCAACTCCCATCTGAAGAACTACAACTAGCTTCACCTACAAACATCTGGAGACCATTATTATTATTATTATTATTATCCGGAAGCTGATGATAATTCTGGATTTGACCCAATAAACTCTCCTGGGGTTGAAGAACTGATGATGATGATGCAGCAGTTCTACAAGAAGCACTACTGTTTGAAAAACGTGAGGAATATGATACATCAAAGCATGATGAAAAAGATCTAGCTGGTGTTTGGTAAGTGTTGTTGCTGCAATTGTAGAGTAATGTTGATGATGCTGATGATAAAGAAGGTGAGGCTGATGGGGATGAAGGTGAAGGTGAAGAATATGATTGAAGAAGAGATGAGAAGCTAGCGTGATGAATCTGAAGATGTGGTTTCTGAGGAACCATCCCAAAAAGTTTCTTCTTCAGCTTTGTGTTCCAGTAGTTCTTGATATCATTATCAGTCCTGCCTGGCAACTGAGCTGCTATAATTGACCACCTGCGGTAATTTCATGATGTGATCAGTAAAGTCCCCATTAGAAGAAATTCAAGTGAGCTGTTTATGAAACTCTATATCAAACACTTGAGAAACTAAACACGGCATGCACGGACAGAATCACAGAAAATATATCTAAAACTAGCATATTCTTGAAATCTGCAAGTTTTTTCCTCGAAAGAGCAAAAGGAAAAAAGAAGGCTTTTCATGCTTGGTTAATCTCCCGGGAAAGAACAATGTTCAGATCATCTTAAATCAAGTTTAAATATTGAAAAATAGACATTAGTTGAGAAAAGACAGGGTGATCAATACCTGCTACCAATGCTTGCAAAGAGAGTGCAGATAATCCTATCTTCATCATCAGAGAATTCTCCATGTTTAATATTAGGCCTGAGATAGTTAAGCCATCTCAATCTGCAACTTTTCCCACATCTCCTAAGACCTAAATACCCCCAAAAAAAAAAACATATCAAGATCACAAACAAAAAATGTTTGATAATATACGATCAGTTTCAGCTACCATCTTCCTTCAAACTCATCAGGAAAAAAAAAGTTGATAATTACCAGCTTTTTGTGGAAGAGCAATCCAGTTCCCACCAGTTCCATGTTTCTCGATGTACTCTTTCAGCTTAGCATCTTCTTCAGGTGACCAAGGTCCTTTCTTCACATTAGCCTTGTCACAGCAAGGAGCCCTTCCCATCTTTTTTAATCTTATATCTTTCCTGTATTTGAAAACCAGAGCTCCTTCAAAACTATACAACAGCAAGAAACTTTCTTTCAAAACTATGGTGGTGAAAGGCTGACGATGGTGCCCAAATCTTTGTTCCCAAAGAGAGGACTTTCCTGCAATTGGCTTTGGGGGGCACCGAGGATGACATTAATATAGAAAGAGAGAGAGAGAGAGAGAGAGAGAGATATAAAAAACAGAAGTCAAAAGACAGGCCTTGTGTTTTCAATCATCCTGTCCATTGATAAGCTGAGAGAAGTTTCCATCATAAATTACTCGGGACTAAAACAAGACACTTTCCTCTCTAACAGGCCCATATGATAAAAATAGACTTGGTCTCTCTCTTCTTTCCCCACTCAAAAAGAATCCAAAGTCTGCTCCCTGAGGATTTTAATTGGTGTATGAAATATTGAATTTATATTTAATTTTATTTATATATTTAGAATGTTATATTTTTATTAAAAAAGTTTAGATAATATATAAATATTTTTTTATTTTTAATTTAAATTTAATTTGAATTGAACTCGAGTTAAATTAAAATATTATTTTATTATTTAAAATAATATTAAAAAATTTAAAAATAATTTTTTATTAGTATTTATAATTAAATTTAAATAAAAATAATTTTTATTACTTAAACAACCCTAACTCAAATTATAAAATCTTTTACTCAATCTCGACCTAATATGGCTGGATTTGCCATCAAATTTAATCTTTACATCTATATTTAAATATATGTTAAATATAAATATCGCAGGTAAATATTTCAAAAAATAAAAAAAAAAGAATTAAATAAATAATGATATATAATTTGCATTGAAAAGCATAACTTATAGTTTATTATTCATTTTAAAATATTCTTAGGCGTAGTCGTAGGGCTGCCATTATCATTTTGTCAAATGTGGACAACCCAATTGATTAATTTACCATCCATGACATGAATTTTAATAAATTTAAAATAAGTGTGTACCTTTCAAATTCATAGACTAATTTAGATTTCTTTTAGTTAATTAATGAGATTGGAACTCTCTATAATTAAAGTAGCATACTATGAGTATATGCTATATTGTATTTGCATAAAATCGTCAAATACGATTTGTATAATTAAAAGACAAATGAAACGAGGCTAAAATTTCAAAATCAAGTTTGGTAAGAGATATTATACATAAATTTTATATATGTACCTTTCTTGGTAAAAGTTCTATTGCATGGTATGTATGTGTATATGTGTGTATAATAAAAAAAATTATAAATATTTAGATTTGCATTTGAATTTTATAAATATTGTTTTTTTTAAATTGATAGTATGAACTTTAATGCAATATATTATATATTATATAAATGAGAGGCGTAAACGAATCGAGTTAGGTTGAGCACTTAAAAGCAAGTTTGACTTGCAAAAAAAAATCTACCCAAGCTTACCTTATATATTTAGACGAATTAAATTTAAAGCTTAGACTTATTTAAAAATATTAAACTTAAGCTTAGCTTGTTTAACTTATTTATAACTTGATTATTTTATTTTTCTTTATCAGATCTTCCCTTGAAGTATTTTTTTTTAAAGTTTATTAGTACAGTATTTAATAGATATTTTTGAATTAGAGATGAAGTGAAGGAAGAAGATGACCCTTTAACCAAAATGGAAGATGAAATTCTTGACGATGATGATAGAATTTTTTGAGAACGTTGATGCTCACTCATATAACTAGTCTAAATGTTTTAAAATAGGAAGAAAGTAAGAGACTCATTGAAAATTTGACGTAGATAAATAGTAGATCGTAATAAATAAAACTTTAATTAATTATAATTTATTAAGTAATACCAATAAATAAGTTATCTATTCCTAAATTAATAAATAAAGAAATATAAATATTTAAATATATATATATATATATATATAATCTATTTAAAAGCCTTTAATATCAAGTCTATAAAGTTTAAGCTTAGCTCATTTATATAATGGAATTCGAATTTAAGCTTGAGCTTTTTCATTTTATTAAATAAATAAGTTTGATCAAGAATTTAACGAGTCAAGTTTGAATAATTTATAAATAGTTTAACTCATTTACACCCTAGACGAGCCTCGTTTGCAAAAGTTTTGAATTTTATTAAAAAAAAAGAAATAAAAGAAAAAATTTCAATCGGGTCAAACACAGTTTTGACAAACAAGTAGGGGCTAATCTAATAAAAGCTTGCATGCCATGTATTATGAATTTCGAAAATTTTCATTTAGATCAATTAATTAACGTCCTAGTCTTGGACCGCACTAAAGAAATTTATGGCCACAAATGGTACTTATTCACATGCTTCAATTAATAGACATAATTCTCAACTTAAATAAACCTAAAACTTAAATCAATTAATATTCAATAAATCATAAAATTTAAATCTCAGTATTTATAATTATTTTTTTATTTTCATATTAAGATTTGTTTGTTTTGTATAAAAATTAAAATTTTGAACTTAAATAATATGTTTGGTCATTTTTTTAATAATTTTTTTAAAAATTATAAAATCATGAAAAAAATGATTTGATATTTCTCGTTGAAATTATTTTTTTATTATTTAACTATTAGGGATCCTCCAAATTGCTGGTATGACTATCGAAATCAAGAGCACCGGCATGTCAGTTCTAGATTCAAGTGGTAATATCAAGTCCCTTCGCTATTGTTCTTGAGAAATGACCTGACCTAAGCCTATTCCTCGAAAAATGTTTTTGCGGAATCCCTATCCACCAAAATTTTTACCTTTAATTTTTTACAAACGAATAATCTTTAAGTCTTCTTCTTTACGGATAATAAATTATTGACGTGACTTTGTTATAATAATAATAATAATGACGCACGAAAGTCTAAACTCATGGTCATGTTATGTGAGAACGGTAATTGATTTATCACGTCATCTATTCATTTCGAAAATCTTAAACTGTTAAGCGATTAAAAAAGAAGTATAATATTTTGAATGAAATGATCAAATCGTTAAATTTTATATTTGAATAATCAAAATTAAAAATAAAAAATAAAAAAGAAGCAATCAAATGTAATTTGCCCAATTTTCAATCCATTGGGCCAAACTTTCACAATTTTCAAACATCACCGAAGTTTTTCATAGAATTTTGGCCACTTGCAATGTAAACCAATTTAATACTAAGCCATTGCTTTGATTTGATTTTCATGAGCTGTGGCTGACGTAATTGCTGGTAATATTGTGTCTTAACTATACGATGATCGAACAGTTCAAAATTATTAATTAAGTTGCATAATTAAGGTCCGCTTAAAGTTTGATTAAAATTTTTTAATTATCATTAAATTTTATTTAAATCTTATATATTTTTGTAAAATGACTTTCAAGATAGATTTTGTTTAATTAATTGCAACAATTTTAATTGTTTTATATTTTTCTTTGTTAGTACTCTAAATATAAATGAATATAAATTATTAAATATATTAAAATTTTTAAATAAAAATAAAAATATTATTATATTATTTCTTATATTTATTAAACGTGATTATTAGGCTAAGTTTTCTAATTAACAGTTTTTGGTCTACTCAAATATCGACAAGGCTTTTGCTAGGAACTGATCTAAACATTGGTAAGACATTTTTCATGACGACATACCTTTATAAAAAAAAAAAATTAAGAATTTTGTTAAAATTAAATAAATTACATTTCTAATAATATTATATATTAAATACAATAATTGATAGTTATTTTGATTAATTATAATACTATAAAATAAGAGCTTACGTGATATATAATTTAAAAAAAAGATCTTAGATATTCTTGGGAATAATTAACTTTGTATGCTGAACTAAATCCGGTAATTAATTGCTCATTAATCCTTAATTCTTTGAAGTTTAAAAAGTAGAACTCTATTTGAATATTCATTTGAATTAATTAAATGTTCAATTTACTAAGGTGTCGATTTGACTCAGTGGCTCACCTATAACTTTATTAAAGAAGTTTAACACCCATTTCAACTGATTTTTTTTTTTTTTTATAATAATAAAACTGGGCTTTCGAAATTAAACTTCAACTAGATTTTTAAGTTCATGCAATACACTAGTTATGATTGAACTTTTCAAAATTAAAAGATTAATAACAAATACTATAACAAAAAAGAGGGTTGAAGAAAAATTAACAATGTTGATAATTAAAAAAAAAAAAAAGAAAAGAAGAAGAGCAATTCTTATTATAATTTGTTGATATCAATTCTGTAAAATAGTCGACCAAGAAATATAATTCGATAACCCAAATTAATGAAATTGATGAAAGTATTTTTGTAAATATACTTTTGTTCAACAAAATATTAAAAAAAAACGTATCTAGATCGAAGATATTTTATTTTTTGATGCAACTTAATTCGGGTTAAATTTGTTATAACGATGAATAGTTCGAAATTTCAATGGATATAATTATAACTTATGATTTATTTTGAAGGGGAAAAAGCAATTTGGGTTTCCCAATTTACATCTAAAAACTCAAGCTTTTTCTAAGCTTATCACAATTTGACCAAAAGGGTGAACGTATGTAAACAACTAGGGAGGGTAACAACATATAATTTTATTTCATATTTAAAACAAATTAAGAGCAAGCTTTTAACATTCAAAAAGTATTGGGTTTTAGGCATAAAAAATGTTTATTCGAACTTTGTTGTTTTTTTTTTTATTTTTTTTTGATAATGACACTTAAAACCATGTGGTTATTTAATTTCATAAGTAAACTCATTTTAGGCTCCATACAATGCATTATATAACATCTGTCTTTTCAAAAGACTATATCTTTTATTTTTTATTTATTTATTTTTTTATTTTATGGAGAAAAGCTAAACGTTGGGGAAGACTTATCAACATGATAAATCTATAACTCAAATATGGCCCATTTCCTTTAAATATTACTACTCACTTAAAATAAAACTTGAAATTGATTGATTCCATATTTTTTTCCAGCTTAAATAAAGTTAATTAATTTGTGGTCCAAACTCATTAATTTTGGATCAAGAAATCAATCATAACAATTGCATATATATATATATATATATATTCACTATTATTAAAGTTTTTGAATTTTATAATTGAAACTAAGAAAAGTGACTTATACTCTTAAAATATGTTTTAAAAAATTAAATATATCGTAGTCTCTTTATTGATATTGATTTTTAATTGAGAAAAATTTTGGTCCATATATAATTATTATATTATATATATAATATCAAGGTTTAATTTTTCAACTGTCCTTCATTTAAGTTATTGAAAATGTGCTTGGTGCTATGCTGTCGACACCTTCTCTTCCTAAACTTTACACAAAAGAAGTTTTGACTTCTGTCTCTTGAAATTGAATCTTCCTTTTCTTATTTTCTCCTTAATAAATTCATTTCAATGACTTTATAAGCACAATTTTCTTTGCTCTAAGATCAACAAATTTGTTTATCTTCCTTTCCAACCATTTTCCAACAATAAGAAGGAAATTGAAGGTGTCAATTTTTTTTTTTTCAAAGAAGCGTTTTTCCAAGAAGAAATGTTTTCATTTTCATGAAAGCGAAGTGAAGGGTTTTCATTAGACTGAAATATGAGTGAGGAGTCGTAGCGATTGTAGTTTGAATTTTGATTTTTTAATGGATAATCTGAATGTTACTTTTTGAGGTGACTGTATGAATTAACTAGAGCAACTTTCAGTTTCAGTGGGTTTTTTTTTTTGATTAGTTTGTATAATCTCCTTGCAAATGTGAAAAGCATATACTCTGACAATTCAACTGATTCTTTGAGCTATAATTGTATGTTGCAAACTATCAATAAATTTAGAAGACTTTTTAGGTCAAGGTAATAGCCTGAGTATCTACCAATGAATGGCAAATTAAATAACCATACGTGCTAGAGTTTTGCCCCACACCCTGACCCTACGGCAAATGAGGTGGACTTTTCTGTTCTTTTTCTTTTGAGGAGTGTTCTAAATTTCATTAGGATTAATATTTTAATGAAGTTTGATAAGGATTAAAATCCTTTTTTAATCAAGATTTTGTCGGTATATATTAACAAAATCATTTTTTAATAAAGATTTGTCTTTTTTTTTATATATATATCTGTGATTCATTTGCCATTGCCATGCACATTTCCTTGCCTTTTTCTTGGTCTACTGCATGCATCAGATTTCATGGCGATCTAACTGATAGATTAATTAGCAGAGTGGCTCAACCAATCCATCAATGAAAGTGCAGTACAAGTAGATACTTGTTACCAATTTTGTAGAGTGGCTGAAGTTTGTAGAGTATAAGGTTTTGACCGATCTTTTTCTAGGAATTTAAGAAAAGAAAAATTACTACCAAACCTATACCTAATAGAGAAAAACTTAGAAAAAAGCTGATAGAAAATCGGTTCACCTTTGACTGTATGTAGATACTTGTTATCATGTAAAATGCTTTTGATTTGGAGCGACTTTACTTAAGAAGTAGAGTTCAGTCGTAGATCCTTGGTGCCAAGAGAAAATTTACTCAAATAGCTAATCAGGGATTTAACTGGCAAACAAAAAACGTAATGTTATGATTATTATTTTTCGATTTTGATTCTTTCTGTGTCAATATTTATTACAATTGCTTGTAATAATATTTGTTCCATCCACAGTTACGATAAAACTGTTGCAATTAAAATGGGTTTGTGATTGAAATATTAATCCTTATAATTACCTAAAAATGAATATGTATGTGTGTGTTTATATATATATATATATATATATATATATATATATATATCCTTTGAACTAATGTTATTCCAGAAAGGATGCTGTGTTTATTTTCAAGATTTTCTGTAATCTTGTACAAATCGTGAGTGGAGAATATCTGCTCTTTTTTTTTCAGGGTGTACCATAGAAAGAAAGTTCAATTTAAGCTGAATGAGTCGATCTTATGAATAATTCAATGATTCTCATGGCATTTGATGAACCGTTGTGGACTCCATATAATATTGGATTTAAAAAAATGGCAACAATATTCTTGGGAATCTGGACGGGCTGAAAAATAAACTGCATCAAAATCTATGGGACCGGGAATACTAGGAAGATATATGGTTTACCTTCTGATTGGATTGAGAAAGAAAGAGTTCTTTAGATTGAGAGTGAGACACGATAGCCAATCACAGGCTGAGCAGGGCATATGTGCACCTCATAACTTTTGGGATTTCTATATTACCGAGGTCTCCATAGAGAGGATGAAAGAAGTTGCAAAGAGCCAAAGACCATCTTTCGCTGATAGTAAATAAATAAGGGACTGTAAGATTAAGAAGGTGGCGGGCGAACCCCTTATGTGATGATGATCTTTAGTATTATGTAATTTACCAGCATTAGCAATTCATTCATAGGAGAAGCTAATTTCTGTGCGGGTTTTTCGGACACATTGAATGTTTAGTGATGATGCAATGTCATGTTTAGATGACGGAATTACCACCAAATTGCAAGTGTTTTTGTCGTGAACATGCATCTTTGTATTGGTTGATTTCAGCTTTCAAAGCTCTTTCTATATATATATATATATATATATATATATATATATGTTTGTATATAAAAGAGAATTAGTATATTCTCACAAATGTTAATGGGCTTAGTATGATCAAATATTCTAATTAATTTTACAAAATTATTATTCGTATGTTAAAATTTATATAAAAATAATACTAAAAATAAACGCAACATATATAAATAATTTATGTTAATTTTTATAGCCAAATTTATATTTAAACATTGGAAAAAGTGCATAAAAATAGTAAATCAAATCAAGAACTGGCCCAACCCATGTGAGAGGCCAGGTTAACAGAAAAACAGAAGGATGGATCTGAGAGAGAGAAGTCTGGAGCCGGGGATCCATGCTCAAATGCCGGTGCGGGTGGTACCCATTTCCCACGAACCGGCAAAAAATTGTAAGGTGGAAGTTGAGCCTCCCAGCCTTCTTCTCTCATCCGTTTACTCTTCAAGTCTCCATTACCACTGCATCTCGTTTGGACCCACCATTTTCCTCATCCAAATCTGGTCAGAATATCAACGCCTGATACCGTCTCAAAAATCTGTTATGAAAGGCAGGAGATTATACCTTTGTTATTTTCATGAGGCGATAAAAACAGGGGGAGAAGAGGCAAAACATCGAAAAGAGCGGGGAATCGAGAGAGAGAGAGTAAGAGAGCGAATCAAACGACTCCTCGTTCGGTTCTATAAATTAAATCCCATTTTCCATATAATTCAATCCTTCTTTTTCTCTTCCTCTAATCGTTTCAATCTCAATTTCTCTTCTTTCAGATCTCAATCAAGGTTAGTCTCCCATCCCCTCTTTTAACTTTCTTTACAGTTTTTATTTTTAATTCTCGCAGATTTTAATTTGAATTTGTTCTACGTTTTGCTCTTAGATTTGTTATGGACATAGTGTTTTGTTTAGATCAGATTGGTTTTGTAAATGGAAATGAAATTCATTTCATTTGATAATGATTTTTTAGGTCGATAAATTGCTTGATTTTCAGTATCTTTGATAATGCTGATTTCTTGCTTATCGCTTTAGATGCAAAAGTGAATTGTATGGTGAAGTTAAATGTAAAATTTTGATTATGGAAATGAGTATCGAATGTGAAAATGTGCCTGTCATGGATATACTTAATTTTTTTAAAGATTTTTTATATATTCAAAAGAATCATATTTCATGCACACTTCACGTATTTATGTCTGAATATGTCCAGTACAGGACATAATAGAGAAAATGAAGAGTACAGAAAACATAGATCATCTTTACTCAGGAATGAATTTTCCTTTTAGAAACTCTTAAGGAAGCAAAGAGCAAGGTATAGCCACGATGAAATAGAGCATTATGATGTGAAGTTGAATTCAAATCTGATGAAGATATTTGCATTTTCTTTGGTTTCCTTTGGATTTTATTACTGTGAATTTGTGTTTCATCACTTTTGTTGTCGTTCAACTTGATTTTTTGTTTAAGCGAAATTAATCTAATGCATTATGATGTGAAGTGCAGATATGGATACCTTCTTATTTACTTCCGAATCTGTCAATGAAGGCCACCCCGACAAGATCTGTGACCAGGTTTCGGATGCTATCCTTGATGCCTGCCTGGAACAAGACCCAGAAAGCAAAGTGGCTTGTGAGACTTGCACCAAGACTAACATGGTTATGGTCTTCGGTGAGATCACGACCAAGGCCAAAGTTAACTATGAGAAAATTGTTCGTGATACTTGCAGAGGTATAGGGTTCACATCAGCTGATGTTGGCCTTGATGCTGACAACTGCAAAGTTCTAGTTAGCATTGAGCAACAGAGCCCTGATATTGCTCAAGGAGTTCATGGTCATCTCTCCAAGAAACCTGAGGAGATTGGGGCTGGTGACCAGGGTCACATGTTCGGTTATGCCACGGACGAAACCCCTGAGTTAATGCCTCTAACCCATGTGCTTGCAACTAAGCTTGGTGCCAGGCTTACTGAAGTGAGGAAGAACAAGACATGTCCCTGGTTGAGGCCTGATGGTAAGACCCAGGTGACAGTCGAGTATCGCAATGATGGTGGAGCAATGGTCCCGCTTCGTGTTCACACTATTCTTATTTCAACCCAACATGATGAGACTGTCACCAATGAGAAGATTGCAGCAGACTTGAAAGAGCATGTCATTAAGCCTGTTATTCCAGCGAAGTATCTTGATGACAAAACCATTTTCCACCTCAACCCTTCTGGTAGGTTTGTCATTGGTGGACCTCATGGAGACGCGGGACTAACTGGCCGAAAGATTATCGTCGATACCTATGGTGGCTGGGGTGCTCATGGTGGAGGTGCATTCTCAGGAAAGGATCCTACTAAGGTGGACCGAAGTGGTGCATACATTGTTAGGCAAGCAGCAAAGAGCGTGGTGGCCTCAGGCCTTGCACGTCGCTGTATTGTGCAAGTCTCCTACGCAATCGGCGTGCCAGAACCCCTGTCAGTTTTCGTAGACACATACAATACGGGCAAGATCCCAGACAAGGATATTTTGGAATTAATTAAGGAAAATTTTGACTTCAGGCCAGGAATGATCTCTATCAATCTTGATTTGATGAGAGGAGGAAACTTCAGGTACCAAAAGACTGCGGCTTATGGTCATTTCGGCCGTGATGACCCTGATTTCACTTGGGAGATTGTTAAGCCTCTTAAGCCAAAGGCGTAAGTTAGTTTGGCTTAGATAAATTTTCAGCATAAACTTACTACCGCACCCCTTATACTATATGCGTTATCTGTCATTTGATTCTTTACTGTTTACTTCCTCTTCAGGCCATAATTTGTTTCATGCAATTTTCTTATCTTGTCTGTTATTCATTTTTTTTTTCTTTTATTCAAATGTTGTTGAGGTATTTCACCTTCTGGCTGATGGATAATTTGTATTGTCCTGTATTCACAAATTTTAGCTTTGTGCAATGACAGCTATATATATTTGCTTGAACTCGAGTGTTGGAGGTGTATACACATCTAATACATGTATATTTATGTTTGATATGGGTAAAAATTTAGGAATGCTTGAACATAGTTTAGTAAATATATGGGTAAAAAGTTTATATATTTAGAATATTTGATCTTCTAAACATATGGGCACTGTATCGATCTCATCAACATATCCGACATTCACTCAGTACCCATCCAATGAGCATGTCCGACATTCACTTAGAAGTCAGAATCCATCCATGGAACATAGTTCAGTAAAAAGCAATTAAAATCAAGTGAAGCGAAATTCAATAACAAGGATGCACAATAACAGCAAATTCGCATTCACTCAGATGTTAGAATCCATCCATGGAACATAGTTCAGTAAAAGGCAACTAAAACCAAGTGAAGCGAAATTGAATAACAAGGATGCACAATAACAGCAAATTCGCATAATTTGGCAAATGAAATTTTACAGGAGAACACTGTTGTCCAAAAGCTGATGCTAACATAATTCTTCAGGAATGTAACCACAACCGATCATGAAGGCGTTCTTCTCCAGCACCGAACATCTCATCAACCTTTTCACCATCTCGATAAAAATGAAACGTAGGAGTGTATCGAATATGCTGCGTGGTTTCTGGGCATTCATCAATATCTGCATACACGAATGAAAGCTTTGGGAACTCGTTGCTCAACCGGCAAAACGCAGGAAGAATCTGGCTACAAACACGGCACCTGAAAAAAAAAATTACTAAAACCATGTATTATCAATTTGTATCCTTATTTTTTTTGTTCCAATCCCTAGCCCCTTTTACAATTACCCATTTCCAAATTTGCATGCTTTTCGAAAGCAATTTTCTACTGTGTCACAGGAATATTACGTCAAACAGCTTGTGTGCATGATGGTGAGGAAATGTGTTTGCTAAAACTTACCATGAGGCTCCGTAATTGATAACTGTCTGCAAAAAATAAAAATAAAAAAGGGTAAGCAAGCCAGCTTCTGTTAAGCATTTTAGAGTTAAAATTTTCAATTTTATGGAAATCTACGAAGCCCGTTAAAATGAAAATTTTGGGGAAAAAGAAGGAAAGGAAGAAAAGGGGTGTTTATACAGGAGTTTTAGAAGACTTGATATGAAGCAGCATGTCCTTGAGATTTTCATCACTTGAAGCACTCTTCAAATTTCCATGCTTATTCGACGGCAGATCCAAGCCAGTGCCTTCCAGCCCTTTATTGCCGCTGTCTCCCGAGTCTCCCATTTTTTTGTTTCTCCAAAAATGCTTCATCGATTGTTCTTTTCTAGCGTTACTTATTCTCATTAAATATATATATATATACACACACACCTACTTTACAAATGTTTAAAAAATAAATAATAAATAAAAATTTTTACTAATATGGATAATTTTATTTTTTTTGTAAAGATTGTAATTTTATATTTTAAAAAAGGTAAGAGAACTTAAAATATTAAAATATCTCTGGTGTAATATTTATCGTTTATTATTTTTAATAATATTTTAAGATATTGTGATAAAAAAATTTATTGAATTGATTTGCGATGTGAAGCTTAATCACTGTTTTCATATTAATAAAGAAAAAGAAAATGACGTATAGCCGAAACAAATGGAATAACTTCGTCACTTATATTATGTAGTTTAGCTTAGCATAATTTAGCGCGCTCTCACATGGACGAACTTAATGAAACTTAATGGAGGACTAACTAATTAGAAACTTTACACCAAATTATAATGATTGATGCTATTATTATTTAAATTTAAAAAGCTTTATTCTCAAAATGAATACCTCTGAATTTTTTTCCTAAAAAAGGCTTAAAATAACAAAATTAAAAATATTAAAATTTGAATTGAAACCTATGAAATGATCCATTTTAAATTAAAGAAGATTTTTTAATTAATATATATTTTACAACTTTTAAAAATATATTAAATGTAAAAATATAAAATTTTTCTTAAAATATTATCTTTAATCTGTGTCTTTAAAAACTTCCCTGTAAATAATTCTATTTTGTTAGTAAGTTAGCAAAATCCTTTTATTAATATAAAAAAATTAAAAAAATTAAAAAAATTAAAAAAAATTAAATATATCCACGTTAGATAAATATTTTTATCTACACTCATATTCAAATGCAAGTAAATAAACTTACTCTTGAATCCAAGTACGTTTTGAGTGACATAGTTGAGGAATGCAAGTAGAGGCAGGTTCAGCCAAGCCAATAATAGCCTGGATTACAATATATCAGTTGAAGGCAACGGCTGACTGATATTAGGGGTGAGCATAAGTCGGTTCAAATTGACTTAACCAATTTAATCGATGAAATTTGATTAATTCGATTCGATTAAATCCGTTCAATGATTATGTCGATTTTTTATGTCGATTTATTTGATTAATTCGATCGATTATCGGTTAGTAAAATTATTAACCGAATTAACCGAATTAACTAAACTTTTAACATTTAATATTTAATAATTTATATATTTATATATATTAATAGCCCAATTAAACCCATTCCCAACCCAAATATACAAACATTAGCCCAAGACCCAATAAACCGATTTGACCGAACTAATCAACCAAACCGACCGAAATTTAGTCGGTTCGGTTAATTCGGTTGTGGTTAAAAATATCGGTCGGTTAGGTCGGTTCCTTTAGCTAAGTCAATTAATTCGGTTTGAAATTTTTTTTGACCGAACCGATCGAACCGACCGAATGCTCACCCCTAACTGGTATAAAATGGTGAGGTCTTTCTCGCTTGGTGCATACAAAATACAGGATATGAAATTTCAAAGTGGGGACAAGCTTTATACATGCAAACACAGCAGGCAAGATTCATTGATCTCGGAAATGGCTCTACGAACAAAAAATACGAGTAGAATCCCTACTTGATTATTTCCTTACCAAAAAGGCAAGCACATTTCATCACCGCACTAGCTAAAGTTTTTATCAAACAAGAAACAGATCTTAATTGAAAAGATTAGTCAAATACATATGAGCAAAATACTCACATTAAGAGAATCTAACATATTAGCATAATTCGATCAATTTATACAGTGAAAATCTGTATATCCTATGAGCTTTTGCTTCATTTTGGTTAAATTTGCATCAAAAAGCAGCGCAAAACCAGAATGAATTTCCCAAGTTTTCTAGTCGTAGAGGCCTTCCTCATGCCAGGTGTCAACTAAAAAATCCACCATCTCCTGCATTTTTCACCACGCAAAATGGCAGATCAAACATTGGCCCGAGAATTGAAAGTTTGAAGGAAGATGTACCGAGACACTTACAGCTAAGGGGATTGGCTGTTGAAAATGTTCAGTCGAACAAAGCAAATCCTCATAAGTTGTGGTCCAGCTGCAAAAGGAGATTCATGGGTTAAATAATGAGAAGAACTGAAAGTCTAGAACACCTATATTTGCAGATTTAAGGGTTATACCCTAGGAAGAACATTAACATTTCAGCATGAAATGACTCCTAAAAGGTGTGACACTGACACCCTCGACTATTAAAAGAGAAACAAAAGAAATGATATCAAATGTTAATAGAATTCCAACGATTAGATAAACAAGGGAAAGCCTGCTACCCAAAAAAAATTGAAGTAATTTAGCACAGGAAGCTTGAGATAGCATCAGATGAAGTATGTATCCATGGTTAACTAAAAAAGACTGAATATATGTAAGGTTACATGCAACCCAGAACCAAAGAATCGTACGCAGCTGCACTACAACAGAAGAAACGGAAAAAGTTTGGGAACATACAGTTTTATTTTATTGTTTTCCTAAACAAATCTGAAAGCATATTAACTAGTTTACACGTATTGGAGTGGGGCTATGAACTTCGTGCACCCTCGTTGGATCGTAAACAAAGGGAAAGGGCATGTCGAAGAGGTAGATTAAAGTAGCATCAAAAAGATATCCATTGCTTGGTTTGAAGAATTCACTAGCCTGTCTTACAGCTAAAGAGTTTAAAAGCTAGTTTTTAATAAAAGTAATTAGCGAACGGTTAATATCACTAGCAGTACTCATTATTTTAAGTAGAGATTCCAACAAGCAGCATGAGAAAGTAAATTATGCACCATATAGATGTCAAGATTTAAAAAGCTAAATTGTCTTTCTTACTGTTTCAAGCATATGAAAGCTGGGTTTTGAGAATTTAGTGAACAATAAATCAACAATGGTACTCAATATCTTGAGTAGGAAGATTCTAGCAGAGCGGGGAAAATAAACTCCCGGCACATACCTCATTATTGGTTCCCGGGGCATTCTTTTTGATTTTTGAGATTGATCCCCAACCCACTGTTTTCTAACCTCATGCCAACTTATTCCAGCTGCACAGTAGAACTCTGTTTTGAATTGCTTTTAGTAAAGAAGAAGCAAAATACTCACACTAAGGTTACAAAAAATAGAATAAAATATGGATTTCAGCAATGAGCAATCTTGTATTTAGAGTTCAATAAAAGCAATAATTTGCCAAAGAGCAGTCCCGATAAGCCCATAACGGTAAATTACATTTTAGTGTATAACCCCTTTATTGAGGAACCTCATACACCGCCCACAACCATAAGTCTAGTTAGCAAGCAACACCATAGTTATTTCAGACCCAATCCCATATGCTGATAAATCCTCTACTACAGAAGTTCATATTCAGATAAAGCCACAAAAAAGGCATTAAGCTACATTTACTCATTAAAAGACATTGTTTTCCAAGCCCAGCATCTAAAACTAGCTTCTGAAAAAACATTTGATTCTCCGGTTACCCTGACCACATTAAAACAAAAACACAAAAATGGAATCATTGCTTCTTGCAAAATGGCTTGAAGCTTGAGTATGCTCAGTGCTAAACTACTTCTAATTCCAGTAAGATCTTCTAAAAAAGCAGTTCTACTATCAAAGAGTTACATAGATGGCAGGTTTCATCAGAATAAGACGCTTCCATAGAGAAAATAGATAGCCTTCAAGGCTTTAATAGCAACTTACCATGGTTAATGAAAACCTCCTTCTCAGTGGATTGATCTTTTTTAGCATTATTTGAATCTGCTGAAGTGTAGGATTTGTGATTGCTACCATTGGTTTCCATTTGCTTTAGGTTGAGCAACCATTGCCTTCTAAATTACCATCATTGATCACATTGAGGGCAATAAATTCAAAAAGTCTATGTATAAGAAACAATCTATGCATTTCAGATGAGAAAAACCAATTGCATCAGTAACTTTAATGGCAGGAAAAAAGAGCTACTCTTGCAGATGACAATAGTCTGTAACAATCTCTAACCTATAACGAGTGACCAATATTTATGGTCATACCAATTACATCATTTTTTTCTACCCTTATATCCAAACTCGTTAGATCTCCATACAATTGGGAATCTGTACCGATTAACGCTTTGGCAACAACTATGAACTACCTTTCTAATTCCACTCCGGAACAGCTACATCAAAAACAACTTAAAAGAGGGGAAGGTTACTTGATCAAACACTTACCAATTGATGATCAGCAGGGTCACGGAAAACCTAATTATACTTTATCCCCTAAACACCTTAAATGATAAGGAACTTTTGAGGGAATCACCTCAGTGAAGAAAGACTGTCAAGAGCAAAGAGACATAGACAAAGGAAGACAGAAAGAAGGGTTGTAATGCAACCTACATAAACTCCAACTGCACTTAAATACATATCCATTACCAAATTAAAAAGTGAAACAACATAAAAACCATTAACTTTCTCCGAATCTTCTGGACTCTGACAACCTCAATGAAAACCTACTCAGTTACTAAAACACGAAGCAGTGGTTCTAATCAACATAGCAACAACTTCATTATACTCTATGTTGTTTCTATTTCCTCCTCATATAATAGTTTCCATTACCAATAAAACAGCTATATGAACAATCAAACAAAACCAAATACAATCAAAGAGAAAGAAATTTACCTCTATGCAAACAGGAAGTTTATGACAAGCCAAACCCAGAAAAACCCAGAATTTATACGTGGATGGAAACTGATATAAAGATCAAAAAACACATAATTTAAGCCAAAAAAAAAAAAAAACGAAAACCCAGATAAAAATGTCGATGCTTTGCAGACAAAAAGAAAGAATCTTGATGAAGAAAAAAGAAGACTTTACCTTGGAAGTAGTTTCAAGTTTGAACTATATGTGGAGTGTGAAAGAAAGACTTTCGATGGATTTTGGCCTTTTCGCTTGTTGCAGTTGAATTGGCTTAATGAAAAAAAAAAAAAAAAGATATTTCCTTTGCAGATTCGGGAATTTTTAGTGATGAAACAAAGGAGTACAAAACAGAAAGGTCATATCATTTAAATCTGTAGGATTCTTTACAAACTGGGGAAGATCTTGGGATCTTGTTGTGCTCACATGGGATCAAATCCAAGGTGATGAACTTGGGTTTATGTGATTGGATAAAGAAGGGACGTACTAACAAACTTAGCAATCTCATAAAAATAGTAATTAATCGGGTTGGTAAAGGAAAATGGACCACCCAACTCCTTTGTCTTTAAACGATTCAGTTTATAAAGTACTCCATAAATCGGCCGGCAAAACTAATTTTTCTAAGGACATTATTTATAAAATTATAATAAAAATCATTTAAATTAATTTTTTTAAAAGAAAAAAAATAAAATCATCACATATCACAGTTCAACGCGTGTAATGAAAGTCTTCAGGGGGCCCCTAATAAGGCAAACATAGGTTAAGATATATTTTATTATTTTTAATATATTTATTATTATTATTTAAATGTGTAAAAATCATATTCATAAACAATGAATGATTAAAAAATATATTTATAAAAATAATTGGGGGGATAAACACTTACCTAAAAGTAAATTAGTTCTCAACGTTTTCTTTTTTAAAAATCAGTAGTCATCTTTAGTAGATGTTAATGTTAACCACTTAACTTGCTTAGGAGGAAAGCAAGCAAGAAAGAAAAACAAATTCAACAGAACAAAACATTTGTAATTGTAATTAACACACATAAATAATAAGATCCAAACATAAATCTAGTTGGATTATGATAAATGGTTATATCTATGTGAATATATTAAATTTTTTTAATTAATTTCGTAAGATTTCAATTAAGGCCTCTTTTTTTTCTTTTTTTAGAAAAGAAATATTGGGGGTTTTTATAGGGTCCTTTTGATTTTTTTTTTAATAAAAAATAAAGTTAAATTTTTCATAAAATCCCCAAAAAATCACTGAAATAATAAAAAAATCATTTAAATCTCAATTAAAAAATAAAATAAAAATTAAAGCTAAAAATGAGATAAAAATTTTATTAAATAAATATTGATACAAATATGCACTTAATAAAATATAATAAATATCAATCAACTATTAGTTTTGTGATAAAAATAAAATGTATAATTTTATCATTTAATTAGAAGTTAGATGTTAAATTTATTTTAATCTTTATGCTTATACATTATTTCGATATATTATATTTTATTTACATTATTGTTTTATAATTCAAAAAATAAATAAATGAAATCATAAATTTAATTAAATTAAATTAAAATAAAATAAGATTACACGAAACATTTGAAAATTTACTTTATACGTAGTACACTTAAGTATATGGTATAATACACTCATGCCTAACTTTTTTTTTTTTTTAGAATTGGATATTCGAAACAAACTCTTTTCAAGGGGACGTACGTATATTAATCTCAAATAAAAAAAATAGCCGAATAAATCCTTGAATTTTACTCAAAACTTAAAACAAATCATCATCAATTCATTATATCTTGCATGAACTTAAGATTAAGAATTTTTAGTTCATTTTAATTATACCCATAAAATCTTAAAAATAGGTTAATAAAATTCAATAGCAACGATATTTTAATAAGTATTCTCTCGAATATTTGTCATCCAATTCATTCAAATAAATTTAAATAAATATTTTCTATAAATTAAATAACATAATGAAAAAAAATTTAATAAAAGATAATGTCAAGGTTCTAATTAAAATAAAACAGAGTTTGGTAATTTTAATTTTACGTAATAAAATATCAAGGATCCATGTTTTGAGTCAAGAAAGGCAAAATACTTGATTGGGCTTTAATTAATTTGCCCAACCTAACCCAAGACATTGAATTGGTCCACTTCAAGCATAAATATAAATAAAGGGCCACCGACCTTCTTTACCTACGCAGATGTAGTGAAATTTTAAAACATTTTCTCCGTCTTTTTTTTATTATATTTATATTATTTTATATATTATAATCATATTTAAAATATTATATATTTATATAAATTTTAATATATTTATATTATTATTTTATATTATATAATCATATCATGTTATAAATTATTAAATTTACATACGCCTAAAACCAAAATCTTATTATAAACCGTCATAATACATCCCTTTCAATTAAAAAAAAAGTGTGTACTATCTTGATGTGAATATATTGTCTTTTGTTTGCCTATTTTGATTGTTTTTGCTTTGGACCACGTAAGGATCGACGGCTTAAATTTTCATGGTTTAGAATTGAGATGTCGAGCCATACTTCGAAACAAAGATCAATGCCCACTGACTGACCGACTGACAGCCCCTACAAGTTTGATGGATGGAAATAAAAAATATGAAGTATGAATATGCCTTTTTTTTTTTTTCATATTTACAGAATTGTAAAGATTGGGATTTTACTCTTGAATCTCATTTTCTTCAACATGCAATCTTCTTTGAAGTCACTTCTAAGCTACTACTAGTAGTGTTTCATTGTCGAGTGTCTTCCAAACTGTGAGATATGATGATATATACTTTAAATCTCTATATGATCAGGAAAAAAAAAAAGAGATAAATATTTAATCTGATTATCTTATAAGTATCGAACAGATTGATTCATCCCATCCCATCTCCTCCCCCAGTGACCAATATGTCAATCACCACTGTCATCTGATCTCTAGTCATCACCAGTTTCAAAATAACTAAACTAAATAGCACTAGTAAATAGACTTTTATTTTTCTCCAAGTATTTATGTTTTATATTTATGTATAATGTATAATTAGATAGATATAGGATATAAATTTTTAAATTTATAAAAATTTTAAAAAATATATATACTTATATCAAATAGATATCTTTATCCAATATTCACACTCAAATGCGAATAACATAGGCATATAAGACCCAACTCCCAAAGCTACCTGTGTTTTGGATTATTTTGCATTGACCAATATCATTAATTCTGATCAGCTCCTTTAGAAAAATAAGTGGATAGCATGTTATAAGGGATAGATTCAGTACAATATCTATAAAACTTCCCTTTTTTTGCCAAATAGAATTAAATTCAAGTTTTGGTACATATATTAAGTTTGCCACTTTAACAGCCTAAAGTAGCGGATTAAGGGTATAATTTTATATGGAAGTAGGGACCCGAAGTTCTGTTTTAGTACATTAAAAATTAATGAACAAACAGTTAACTAAGATCTCTTTGGACCCCTATTTGTATGCGGACATGATCTCAATGGAATGGGTGGAGGCGGATATTGCCTTATCTGTCTCTCTTCCATTCTATGAAATATCATCTTTTGGTTCAGATTCCGTTTCATCTTAGATGTTAAAATATCAATATCATCGTGTTTTCCAGAAAAAAAGTTTACTTTTCAAAAAAAAAAAAATCCATTAAAAGCGAATCAATATGAAACCCATGAAGAGGGTCGAATTTTGATCTCAATGCGGTTATGTACATGTCTTGTTCTTGGTATAACGTGCCTTTAAACTTGACTCAACACTGCCTAAAAGAGGGTCCTTCCACAAGGGCAAATTATGGTCTCTTAAAGGACACTCAGACCCTTATCTTTTATGTCTAAGATTTCGGGCAATCGAAGATTTCATACCCGAAAGAGAGGTAGCTGAGACAGATTAGTGAGCCCAAGCTAATTATATCAATCAACTTTCATTCTATAATAATAAATTTTTGTCTAACTTATTATTTTATTCCAAGCTGTCTGCTGGAAGCAACTTTAAAGTTACCAAAAGGAAAACTTCAGTGTCGGCTAAGGCATTCCTCCTCTTTCTTCTCCTTCTTCAATAATTCAGACAGCCTCGACAAAGGGAAAGATGAAGCTTTCAATCATTTAGAATATCTTTTTCTAATTGCTAATCTTTTATTGGAGAACCAAACTCCATGATTTTCAGTTAAACAATAGGCCCGAATTATTATTTAAGTAAAATAAGTTTTCGTGCCAGAATTAAATAAATAATTGTTTTTGCTATTCGGATTTGGTTTAATCCAACCTAAGTTATGAACAATTTTATTTTCAACATTATATATTTTTGGATGTAAAGTTCTGATATTGAATTGTGGGAATACTTAGCAACTTGTGAAACAAAAATAAGGCTTAATTTAGATCAAAATCATGTGATCTCAGACAATAGCTTGAGAATTGATCATCTTCTTTCCATCCTTTATTTTTTTTTTAAGAGAAAAATAGATGGCCCTCTCAAATATATTTCGTCACAATACATGAATTTATATTATTTTTCTTGAAATGAATTAAGTAATTTAATCACCAATTTTTGTAGGATTCAGCCCTTACCTATCGTGTGCCAATATGACACTATCTTTTTTGCATTACTCATCACTATCCAACTTGATATATTTTATAAAATATAATGTAAATTAACTATTTGATCCATAATTCTAATTTTACTTTTCTTAGTTGAAGTAATTGTTTTACTAATATCTTATTATAAAAAAATTAAATCAAGTATGAGATTAAAGTGGAAAACAAATAATTTAGATCAAACCCAGGTCACAAAGCAGTTTGATATATAAAATAAATAAACAAATAAAACTATTGGGTTAAAATTTTGGATGCTCCAACCACTTTTGAATCATAATTTTTTGTCCTTATATTGCATCTCTGTTACTATAAATTTTATTATTTTTATTTATAATAAGCAAATTCTTAGCCATAAACAAAGTGATACCCATTTTTTTTAATGAAACAACTAATTGGAGCAAATACCAAATTCTTAGCCATAAGCATCATATATATTTTCTTTTCTTTTATAAAATAAAAAGCATAGTATGAGACAAAAAAATTATAAATGTTGAAATTTAAATTTTAAATTTACTTAATATCATCTTGTATGAATCAATTGAAATAAATTCAAGTTATATATATATATATATGTACATATATTATTTTGTCACATGTTTTATTTTCATTTATAATAATATTTTTTGAGTTTTATTTTGAAAAAAATTGTAAATATTTATATTTAAATTTAAAATTTATTAGATATCTCTCCATAATACTTCTCGTATGAATGAATTGGATTAAGTCTAATTATATATATATATATATATACTATTTTGTCACATGTGACATGCACATAATATAAGTGATGAATTTCTTCGATTTCTTCATGAAATTAATGAATGATTAATGATTATTATGAGTCACTTTTATCTTTATGAAATGATTATTGCTGTTGATGATTAATGGCAACGATATTAAGGATGATTATTGTTGGTCATTAATGATGATTATGAATCATATCTCCATGGCTGGATTACACAATTCAAAGTGAATTTTTTTTATAAGTTTTTTTAACAAATGAATATCTTATTTTACAAAATTAAATCTTGAGTTTTCAATTCGGAAGTTCTAAAATTTAAAACTGAGTTAGAGGGTATTGCCACAAGAATAGGGTTTATGAATCATGAGCACTTGCCTTCGATTATAAAATAATATGATTGAAATTTCCGGTTATTGTTTCCATATATGTGATAATATATTACATGCAAGTATATGATCAAATCAAAGCTAGTGAAACAAAATAATTAATTTTTTTTGTTTACTTCCTAATTACGAGATGAATATAAATATATAAATGAATCATTAAAAAATGAAAGATGATCTTACCATAAATTATATTACTGTATAGATATTGATTTTATAAAAGTTTTTGACTTAGCAAATATATATATATCATATGTATATCATAGTTAAAATTTTAAGCAAATTCAAATCTTCGAATTTTTTTTTCTTTTTTTCCTTTTTTTGTGGCTTTTTTTAATGTAAAATATACTTTTTCTTAACTATGGGTTTGTAGGAAAAAATGATATTATAAAAGTCATAGTTAAAAGAAACCTAAATAAAAAAATATATAAGTAATGAAAATAGTGTGAATAAATAAAGCCAATGGAATCTAAATTTATCCTAAGTTCCCAAAATATAAAAGAAAAAAAAATTAAAACTTTCATCTTAGTGCTTAGATCATTAACGAGAGGGATAGCCATAAGTTTTATTTATGATTAAAAAAAAAATTGCCCCCTGTTGCCATATCGTACATAATTATACTGCATTTGTCGGTGAAAATGGGTCCCAAATCCCAATCCCGTTGCCATATTGTCAAAGGCCAGAACCTACCCGTTAGAGCATTTACGTCGTATTCGAATCATATCAAATTTAAAAATATAATTTTATAATAATTTAAATAAATAATTTTTTAAAAAAAATTAATTAAAAAATATTTATAATATTAATATAATTTTTTTAATATATATTTTAGATAAAATAAATAAAAAATTATTTAAATTTAAATTCGATAATTTATAAATATCTCTATTTCGTTTATTTGCTTCTTTCCTATAGTTATTACCGACAAAATAGTGACACCATTTTTTTTATGTTGGTTGTTTGATTTTGTCAAAATTATCGCCGATGAGAGAGAGAGAGAGAGAGAGAGAGAGGCCATCCAAGGGCTCAAAGCAATTAGAATTTTCAGAACACTAGCAAAGATTTAGACCACCCCCCCCTGCATGGATTAAGCATTTCCTTTTCAAAGTTCAGGGTGTAGTGACCACAAATACGAAAGGGCTAAGACTGACAGCACACCACAGACAAGAATAAACCAACGTTTAAATTGCAATTGAAACAATCGAGAAAGAGGCGGGGGGGGTCTATTTTAAAACTTAGGAAATCCCTTTAAATTCAGGTGGCATTATTTGACACTTTTTTATTATGATTTCACGTGATCAGATAACACTATTTGCTACCGTTATTAAATCCATGTTCAGTATATTCTTTTATGTATATTTAACCTATCATTTTAATTATATTTAAATATATCATATTTATATTATAATAAAAAGTATTAAAAAAACTCATAATATATGATATAATAATGAAGATAAAGCTAAAATAAATGGTTTTGATTCTTAACCAGAAGTCTTCTTGCATCCACGTGGGATTACCAAATTTATGTACTGCTATTTTAATGTATAAGATCTTATTTTTTATTATCTTGTGTGGGCACATAAAATAGCATCATGATTTTTGGACCACCATACATTGCATTTTATACAAATAGTTCTGTTTTGAATATGGGGATTGTGGGTTTTATAATTAAAGCAAATCAAACTTGGATATTCAAAGCTTAGCTACGTACAAATTAGGATGTTTTGTTTTGGTCGTGACAAAGACGTAATAATCGTCACATGCATGTATGCATTATTAGATTTTGTCGGTAGTATTAAACTTTAAGAACATATATGACCTTAATTATGATTAACGAGGCATAATACAGAAAATGTTTATTTTAGTATATTTGTTTACTTTCTTAACATTTTTTATTCATTAGTCAATGGCTAGATCATATGTTGTCTTGCTTCAATTTGAATGACTTTAAATTCAAATTCGATTCGGTAAAAAAATAAAAAAATTAAATTTAAAATATTTGAATTAACGTAAAATATATTCAAAATTGAAACTATCTAAATCCAAAAACTACTATTCAAACTTAATCCCAACTTGAAAATTTTACTAAGATAATTATATTTTCAATAAATTTTAGGAAATATCCTAAATAACTCAAACTCTTAAGTATCAAAATTATAAAAAAATTTAAATTTAAAATAACTTAAACTTAAAAATGATTCAACTTAAAATGTCAAGACCCAAAGGATAAAACCTACCCGTTTGACAACTTAATTAACAAGGCATAAGAAGGACGTTTATCGTATTATATTTGTTTACATTCTTAACATTTTGTACTCGATAGCTACAGTATGTTGCCTTGCAGGTATTTACCTTCATACAAGATAAGAAGTACGAATGTTTATAGTATGTTTTTACATGTATTTGAGATCCTGGTTTTACCCCATCAAATTTTAATTACTAATGGTCATAAAAATGGAAGATTTTTTTTTTTTTTTAAAGATTCTTGCTGTCTTTCTTCATCTAATATTAAATAACAAAAAAAAAATAGGATAATCAGAAAACAGTGTTATTATCAATCACTTTAAGGAAATTTAAAGTAGTCGGTTGCTGTGTTTTTTTTTATTGACGTAGAAAGGTAATAAACACAACTACTAGCTGGAAAATGACAATTCTAAAAGGGAAAGATGGCCAACAGCAATCTGATTTTTTATTTATTTTATTACAACAAAGTTACAGAATTCATTAACAGATAAAGTATAGTTTGCTGAAAGTTCATATGAGAAAAAAAAAAAAAAAGAGTTAGAACTTAGAAGATCGGAAATTATGTTATCCGAATGATCAATCAAGAACAAAGTATAATCAAAATCTAACACGAGGACCCGGACTGGATAGCTGATGCCCCACTTCATTCAATAAGTTCACCATTTTACTTACATTTTGGTTAGTAAATTTGACTCAAAATCAGAAGGTAGCCCACACTAAATACCTCTATCGGCTAGGGATATTGGTAAAAGAAAAAAAGAACACTTAAGGCATTTGAGTTCAATTACAACAATGTGAGACAGAGATGCATGTAGCTTTCAATGAGAGAAAAGGGGAGTAATAGCATATGATCCTGTTGGAGTCAGAAAAGAAAAGAAAAAACGCATTTAAGAGATACCATCTACCCCTTTCTGCAGCTGATCTTCTTTTTCTTGGCTTTTTTCCAACCATGTAAAAACCAAGCAAACAGGTTTTCTCATAAAGAATGGGAAGGAAAATAGCTGTAATTGAGGGGAAAACAAATTTGTATGTACTTTCTAATTGTTATAAAAAACTATAATTATGTTGTTTGAACTCAAAAATAAATATTAAATATAGATATGTATTCGAATTTGGTAAATAGTGTCAACCCTTTCATGAGCCATCTCCACTGGGGACCCACTATCATCTTGCTTCCTCTTTTTTTTTTTTTTCTTTAATCAAACTGTACTGCCAATGCCATACTCTTTCCTCTCATTTACACCTTGTCCCATTGCTTTCTCTCTCTCACAAGTCACACAAGATAGCATTTATACACACTCCCAATCATTCTATTTTTCCCCAGCAAGTTTCTTTCACTCATCTCTTTGCTTGCTTTTCCATCTTCATCCTTCAATATGGCTCTCTTCCTCTCATTTCTTCTCATCCTATTTTTCCCTTCAGCCAATGCTGATTGGCCACCTTCTCCTGGCTATTGGCCAAGCTCTAAATTTAGGCCTATGAGCTTTTATAAAGGGTTTAGAAATCTTTGGGGTCCTGGCCATCAAAGTGTAGATCAAAATGCATTAACAATCTGGCTTGACAGAACTTCAGGTCCTTTACTTAGTAGTTAGTAGTTCCTTCATCTGATTCATTTTATTTTAGTATTTTCATTATGGGAATCAATCTGATTTTGTTTTTTTTCCCTTATTTTATTGCTTGTATTTGGTTAACAGGAAGCGGGTTCAAGTCAGTTAAGCCTTTTCGTTCTGGTTACTTTGGAGCCTCAATTAAGGTCCAACCTGGTTACACTGCAGGGGTCATAACAGCTTTCTATGTGAGAATTGAACTAACAAAAACCCATAATTTCTAACTACAATTCTTTCTTAACGCACTGTTCTAATTCATTAAAAAAAAATGGCAGCTATCAAATAATGAAGCTCATCCAGGGTTCCATGATGAAGTGGACATTGAGTTCCTGGGAACTACATTTGGGAAGCCTTACACTTTGCAGACCAATGTGTATATCAGAGGGAGTGGAGATGGGAAAATCATTGGAAGGGAAATGAAGTTTCATCTTTGGTTTGATCCAACCAAAGACTTTCACCATTATGCCATTCTGTGGAGCCCTAAAGAGATCATGTAAGTATATATCTATGAAACCAGAGCCAATTCAGAAATCTTGGTTATGGACCTTGCATAGATCAAACTAAACTTTGCCCTGAATTAATATTGAAATAAGAATGATTTGCCAGCTATATTATAATCTCTAATAATAGAAGAACTATAATTAAATATTCTGGGAATTGATTGGGGGGTGGTGAGAATGTGGACTTGTCCCATTTTCTGTAAAAGTATTGTTGCTTTTTCAGGTTTAATAATTTAATTTAGGACTTGAATAGTGAATATTTTGTTGATTTGCTTTCTCAAAATGATCATCTATGTAAGACTTTGGGGTGAATATCGAATACGGATACGTATTCGATATGAAAATGCTCAATTTTTTTCATATATTAGGGGAATTTTATCCTCGTACCTATATTTGAATATGTATTAAACGCGACTATTTTAAGAAGATTATATGGTGATAATATTTGTATTCATTTGCAATAGAGTATATATTCATATTTCCTTTTGTTCCTTTGTTTAAAATGTTCGAGTGTATTCTATTTATTGATTCATCTGAAATTTTATCAGATTCTTAGTAGATGATGTGCCAATAAGGAGGTATCCAAGGAAGAGCGCTGCAACATTTCCTCTAAGGCCAATGTGGGTGTATGGCTCAATATGGGATGCATCATCATGGGCAACTGAAGATGGGAAATACAAAGCTGATTACAGGTACCAACCATTTGTTGCAAAGTACACCAACTTCAAAGCCGCTGGCTGCACCGCCTATGCGCCGGCTTGGTGTCGGCCAGTCTCCGCCTCGCCATTCCGTTCCGGCGGGTTAACCAGGCAGCAACATAGAGCAATGAGATGGGTTCAAAGATACCATATGGTCTACAACTATTGCAAGGACCCCAAAAGGAACCATGCCTTAACCCCGGAGTGTTGGTCCTAGCGACTGAAACTCATTATTAACATTTTCCAACCAAATTTTTTTGCTTCTCCATGTGAAATAATTTTTTGCCATCTGTCCCACTTCGTTTTCTTGGTGTCTTGATGATGGATCCCACTTTCCCAAACAATTACTTGTGCAAGGCTCCAAAAGAGAAAAAAGACGAAAAATTTTCTGTATTTTTTTTTTTTTTTTGTGGGTGCTCTCTCGATGTATATCAGATTGGAAAAATAGTGCAAAGGGAGAAAAAAAAATACTAAAAAATAAAAGAAAAATGGGAGAATGGGATGATGAAGCCATAGATATGGGATCATGAGAGCTTGAGTTTGTTGTTTCAATAGTCATTTCCGAATAAAGTAATAGCAGAATTTTTTTTTTTTTTGGGAGTTATTTTCATTTCTTTAATATGATAAAATTTGATTGAATTTGAGTGTCTGATGGGTGTCTTCTTGATTCATTCTTTTAATGTCATAAAATTTGATTAAATTTGAATGTCTGATAATGATGCGAGTGTCTTGTTGACAGTTCATATCAAATATGGATGAATGACCATTTATTAGGGCGCAAATCCCAAGAATCACTCAATGAATTGATGGAGTATCCAAGAACTGCATAAAATAAAAATAAAAAGCATGAAAAGAAATTTCCCAGATAAATACTACCAGTAGTAATAATGCAGGGGCGCATGAAAGAAAGGCAACAGTTCCCAAGTCAAATTTCATTTGGCCTTTTGTTTTTAACCTGTCTGTTTCATTTTTTTCACTACTGATCCATTTCATTGGAGTGGAAAAGAAGGATTCAATTTGGCTTTTATCAGCATAAGAAAAGTAGTGAGCTTCAGGGTTTGTTTTTTTGCAAACTGCAACTCCCAAAAGCACCTGAGTCATAGTTTGCCTTGCTATTGCAGCCGCTTCTTTACCAATAAGAATTATGGATAATTGTTGTCGTTGCAAAAGAAAGTTATAAATATTATGATCCTAACTTCAAATTTATCGAACGAATTATTCAAAATTTTTTTCTGTTGTGTCTACTGTAACTCCGTAGGACATAATAGGCCTTGTCAAGGCTGCTGACAGCTCTTTTTTTTTTTTTTTTTCTTTGGTTCAAGCTCGATGAAGATTGAAGAAAATTGATTCTTTACGGCATCCAATGGGTGGGTTTTGAGGATTTTATTTAATACAATTTTCAACTCACTTTCTAATCAAGAAACGTGACCAGCACAACCTAGCAAAGAATCTAAAACAGTCGTGACGCTAACACTAAATAATAGAAGCAGCTGATACAACAATGATTGAAAATAAAAAATAAAAAACAGGAATTTATTGTCTAGATTATGGGAAATAGAGATGCTCTGGGCCAACAATAATTCAAAAGAAAGACCTACATGATAGCCAAATGGAGGAATGGAAACGAATGGGGTCGTTTGTGAGGAGCTTTACAACCATTAAAGTTTTAAAAATGGGACTAAAAATGGCTAGAACTGGAATGTTTCCAAGCCCAAGTAATATGCAATCTAAGCAAAAGTCCAAATCTACTTTTCTCTGGGTCTTTCTTCTTTTGGCATATCGTAATAATTTAATTCACTATGATTTTTCTTTTAGAGGTCTAACCAGCCACAAACTTAAATATCAATGATGATGGCCACTCAAACCAGCAGAGAAATACTGTATCTCCTAATATACGGTCTCTTATTTCCTGGAATTTCAGTCTTGATTTTCACATAATTTATGCAAATGTAACGTGTATACACGTAGGAAATATTAAATATCACAAAATTACACGAATTAAGCAGTGAATACACGTAGGAAATATTTTGAAGAAAATATCACAAAATTACACAAATTAAGCACATTTGGATATTAGCAAGTGAAAAATTATCCCCTCCGCTACAAAGATTTTACTAGCGGGATTAGTAAGATGACCGCTAATAGATTTTTTTTTTTTTTTATTCTACTAGTGAAATTAGTAAGATCACACACTAAAAAATTGATTTAAAATATAAAACATGAGACAATATCTTAATCCTACTCGTAGAGTTTTAAATCTTCACTATCAATATATCACAACAAACTATATATAAGATTACATAAAGGTAGGTATCAATTAACTAAACCATCAAGTGGATTGCAATCTATTATATAACTATAGTACAATATAAGCAAAGTGGAGCTGACAAAAAAGAATGCTCACTTGCTCAAATAGGATTTAGAAAGAAAAATAAAATTAAGATGCTACCTCAAAATTGAGATTAAGCCCTATCATTCAGGAAAGAGGTTAACCATATGGGTCGATCACCTTTTGGAGCATTCAGACAGCTGCAATCATGTTCAAGGCAAATTATTGCAATCTTCATAGCAATAACTATGAACCATCAGATGGCCCTAAACCTAGGTAAATATAAATATATATATATATATATATTTAACGATCATCATCGCTAAAATCGGTAATCTTTTTGACAGATTCCCGGTTGCCATCCAAAAAGGTAAAACCAAAATCATCTGCAGAAATGAACTTCACCTATTTTAGAGCATGATTATTGTAAAGTTGCAATATATCCTCACTTAAACAACCTAGCAAACCTCCATCAGGGGCATGCACATACTTCACATCATAAATAGGGTGCTTTGGCAATTTAAGACGCTGAAGAACGGTAAAAGACGGCAACTCTTGCAAGACCAATTCACCAGTAAGTTCATCCCCTGATACAAACAAACACCCATGATTCTCTATGTTCATAACTGTAGATCTCGGCAACCTAACATCATTGACGTTGGCACATGTAACAGCCAACTTCTGATAACAGTTGCTTCTGGTTCTCTTCAAATGAACATGGGAACCCTGAACCACTTGCCCAATAACAGGAGTTAGTAAGGGTTGAGAAGATGCCATCTCATTAGAATAGTCTATTCTTGGGCGAAACGAAGCAATGATGTCATCACTGCTAGGACAATAAGCAAGAGAAATACACACTCCTTGATTGCCAGTGTCAGAAACCAAAAATGGCCTTCAAAAGAAAAAAAACCAAAAGTTTCTTAGACAACCTATAAATTAGTCAACTAACAGAAAAAGTACTCTATATTTTGGACCTAAACATTGTTAACCTCAAGGAATCAACAATTTGATACTGTTATAATAATTAACAAAAGAAGCATATAACTTCATTTCTTATCAAATGATACAACTTACCTTTCCTCAGATCCACCAAAGCTCCACTGACATATGCCAACTGAGGATGCTGATAGAATGGCTGTAACACCTGAAGGAAGGGTTGAATTATGTAAAGAGTATATGGTATGAACTGGGTTGCTCGTCAGCCCATTAACAAATTCCAGAGGCCTTGCAGTTTGACGCATATCAAACACCGAAAGAGAGCCATTCTGCATAAAACTTTTAAAGATTAGTTCAATCTACCCAGATTCATCTGGACACAGAATCAAGCTCATTGTTGAAACCTGCAGTCCAGCATATATTTGGTGTGAACTGTTGAGATCCCATGAACACGACCAAGCAGCAGCCTGAAAGTTCGATATCAGTTCAACAAAAATCTCCATTAGGGGGAAGGATATACAAGAATCAGAAGAATTCTCAACCTAATCAGTAAACTAAGTTATAACTGACAAGACTTTTTACCGGTAGATCATAGGCAAGGACAACATGGTTACTTCTTGTGCTGCAACAACATGAAGGATCAAGTTACTTAAGGGAATTGGGGAATAAGATGGATTTTCAATCTGAGAATGGTGCCACCTGAGAACTGATAATTTCTTTCCTAAGGAAGCAAAAAGCGCCAAGCTGCTATCAGAGGGGTAAATGTGCAGATCCCTTACAGCTTTAGTACCAGAAGGCAATGAAATGTCTTGTCTCACATATGGAGCTGCCAAGCTCATCTGCAAACCCATGTTCGGAAATTCTATGAGTCATTCTTCGCGGAAAGTGCAGGTAATGATAATATAGTCACATTCCATGTTGAAGCTAAGAAACTTTACTTTGGTAAGAACATGTGTTCCGCCCAACCCTTGCAATCTCCGTGTCATTAATAAAGTTTTGCTCGAAGCATCTATGTCAAATAGCCGTGCACCATCAACCCGCAGCTCCTTCTGAAAGATTAAAAGAATGAAGGTATATGTAACACAGCAAGAAGAAGAAAGAAATTGGCCTGGATGGAGGAACAATCGAGGAAAGAAGAAGAGAAAATTTGAACTATATTAAAATTAACCAAATTGCAGTTATGCTATGAAAGAATCAACTGTGCGGAAAGCAAGATTCCAAATATTATGAAAAAGAGTCCACGCCATAACCACAACAAACAAGATTACCAAGAAACATTTTAAGAGAAAAAGCATACTTTAGATTTCTATTTCCAACACCATCTTGTCTCAGATATAATGTTTCTAATATAAAAGTCCTTAAAATGTGAGCGTGAGGGAGATGCTATAAAACTAATTAGAAATGGAAACAAAGTTAAATGAAGCAAATTTTTATTAAGAACTAAGAGCATGGGAAATTCAGAAATAGCTAAATCCAAGTAACGGTAAATGCAATGCATGTTTTCACACACAACCATGAGAATCAACTGCTTGCAACTTCAAGAAAACTTTAATTGGCATTTCATACATAAGCTAATAAGTCACACGCATTTAAGTGAGTTCACAAGAGAATGAGGGATGCAAGAAAGGGGAAATAGTAATACCTGCAATAAGAAAGGTCCTTGCCCATTGAATTCTGAGCCTAGGTTTTGCCCTACAGCCAAGGATGAATAATTGAACATTGTACCAGAATTAAAAAAAAAAAAACTCATCCTTGTATTTCATGCATAAAAGTTTCTATTGAATATGAATATAATAATCTCATGGTTAAAGACTAGAAGATAAAGATCATTAATCATATGACATTCTGTCTCCTCAAAAGAAATGCGGAAAAGGGATTACCAAGAGATTTTACTCGATAGCCTTCCATTGAAGGTGGATGTCCCAATGTCCTACTCTGCACATCTAATAAGTGCTCCAAATCATTGATTTTCTGCAAGGTCAAAAAGTCCAAGATAAAAAACTATTATGATTATTATTTAAGAAACAGGTCAACCTGCAAAACATATGATTTATATGTATCCAGCACCCAAAGACGGCTCAGGCCTTCCAAACTTTTATTTCTGATTGGAAGACAAGATCTGAAAATCAATTAATAAAGAAGATTAAAGATTTCAAAATCTATAGTACACCGAATCATATTTCCTCAAACTCTGACCATACACAACATTTATTGCCATAAAAAATTGCACATAACTGACAGCACTAGTTGCTGTATATGTGAGATTGAGTTGCTTATAGAGCCAGTAAGGCAAGCTCAAAATTAAGGACCTAAAGCTACTGCATAAAACAGAGCACAAAAGAAAGTGCTGGAGAATTGGAAAACTCAACAAGTAACAAATGAACTGCAACAAAAATGCAACAACAGAGACACACATCAAAGATTTAGTGAAAACAACAGTAACTAATATTCACTGCAAATGAGCCAAAAATAAGTACTTAAAAAACAAATCCAACAGGACATTGTAATTTTACAAAAATGTATAAAGAAATAACAAAAATCAATTACATTTACAACCAAAATACCTCTTTAAGCTGGTGAAGTTCTTGTAGCAACAGAGCTTCTCCCTTTTTCCATTCAGCTTCTCTCTTTCGCCATTCAGCTTCTTTTTTAATCGAAACAGCATTCTACAAATTTCTTTTGTAGAATAAGATCAGAAAGACTCAAAAAGTGGGACATTACAAAACAGTACCAAGTTAAAAGATATTTTTTCTTTCTTCTTTTCCACTAGAAAGTTTTACCTTCTTTTCAAGAGAGATGCACTTAGCTTCAAGAGATCGAATTCTCTGCATAAATAACGATACATCATTAACATTATGCTTCTTGAATGTTTCTTTGAAAAGTTATCAACTCTCAGAAATTTAGTATTACCTTCTGTGATTCCCCATCAATAGCAACAATCCGTGATGCAAACAATTTCCTTACATCCTTTAATGTGCATTTCCTGTTACATTGAGGACACTGAAGAAAACAAGATGACAGAAACAAGAATGTCAGACAGATATACGATAAGTCCATAGACATTTGGAAATTATGACATGGTTTGATGAGGAAAACTACCTTTTTGGTAGTTCCACGTTGTTGTAACCATTTACGGATGCACGAAAAACCAAATATATGGCCACAAGGAAGACAACTACAGCCAAACAGTTGCAAGATTGATAAGCATATCTAGTAAGCCAAAATTTCAAATTAAAAAATAAATTAAAAAAAAAACCGCCTTTCTATTAGTAGAAAGTAGAACAGATACAACAATACAATCTAAGATTACAAAAGCTAAGATGTAATACACGTTCAATTGTAATTATTTCTTATCCAAAAAGTTTTTATTTTTAATTATTTTAAAATATTGCCATAAGCTGAGGAACTCATAATTTGGCGCCAAACAGGGAAAACCGAAACGAATTTCAATTACAAAAGCCAGATTTCAAAGAAAATTTGTAAAATTTACGAACCAGATATGATGGTCACCGTAGGTAGTCCAAGCTTCCATACAGATAGGGCAAAACAATCCATCGATGTCGCCACGATTCCATTCGTTAACTTGCGAATTCTCCCCACTCTCTCCAGCACTCGAGCAAATCCCACCTTCTCCTCCCTTCTCGCCTTCAATTTCGGACAAAACCCTCGGCGACTCTGTCACCGGAATAAACCCTTCTTGTTCTCCTTCGGAATCTTCTTCTTCTTCAGTTTCTTCAGAATCTTCTTCTGATTCTGGTTCATTGTCTTCTGATTCTTGATCGACGACAATGTAGACGTTAGGGTTAGGGTTTGACATTTGGGATTTTTGGATTCAAAGCATGAAATGTACTAAAGAAAGATTTTGTTTTCCATTTTCGTTGTTGGACAGGCTTTCCGGAGTGAGGAATAGGAAGGAAAAGAAAAGCGAGGGAAAGCAACGTTTTATCGAGTGAATCCTAAAATAATTAAAACATAGGAGAAAATATAAAAACTCTAACGAATATATAAATGTATATATACACACACATACGTATAAAAAATTTGATAAATTATTAATACGTAAAAATTTATATATATAAAATAATTAAAATATTTTAATAAAATATAAAAATATTATATAAATTAAAAAAAAATTTATTTATTTAATAAAAATGGTAAACCTTTTAAAATCATAAATTATAAATTTATACTATATAAAAAAATAAAATTATTATAAATATTTAAAGTAGAACTAAATATGTTTTTAATTTTTTTAAAAAAAATCTATTTACAAAAAAATTACATATCTTTTCACTTCTATAAAATAACTCTCATTTTAAAAAATATATATCTATATATTTTTAAAACTAGTTTCCCTTTTTTTAATTTTTTTTAAAACAAATTTTTCACTCATAAATTGAGTGTTCCAATTATAATCTAATTGAAAATCCTTAATAGCATTATTATGAAAATGTTTTACTAATAGTTAGTTAGTTTTATGCTTTAGCTTTCTAAATATCATTGAAAGCCTGGAAGAAAACATTAAAAGAAAAAAAAATTGAGTAAGCTTTTTTATTTTTTTGTTATTAGGATTTTTAATTTTTATTTTATTAGAGAAATTGTAGTATTTATAAATAAAAAATAAAAGATTAATATTCAATATTGATTCCATTATTCAATATGGTTTTTTGAGGAAAAAAAATTCTCATAATATATATACTACTTTAGTTTTGTAAAAATAGATTCTTTCAAAAATCATATGTAAAGTGATCATATTTCATATTTATATATTCAAATACCCACAAACATTACATTTTGAATTTTTAGATCTTTAAGCATTTTTTTCCAATTATTCATGTTTTTTGGTCTCTCTTAAAATGTTGAAAATAATTTAAAAAATATAAAAATAACAATTTCAACATAAAGCCATTTTATAATAATAATAATAATAATAATAATAATAATCTTTTCAATAGATTACATTAATTTCAACTAAAAAGTAAACAACCAAGGATTAAGTAGTATTCAAACAATGGGGGTTAGGGGCAAGGTTTTTTTCTTATTTATTATATTAAATTTCTATCAAAATAATAAAAATTAAAAAATAATAGTAATAATGAAATAAAGTCAACCGAACAAACGTAGTAAAATCCAACGACCAAATCATAGTTAAAAGGAAAAAGATCAGATTCTCCATTTCCAGAGAAATCTGAAAACTCGATCTTTGGTTCCCTTCCGGACACGAACAAAGAGAGTTAAGAGAGTCCAGGACAAAGATTCTGGCAAGGTGAATGGCTCGAAACATCTCCTACGTAACTGGCTCTCAGCTCCTTCCCCTTAAACGCCTTCCGAATATCGCCATCATAGATGTCAGGTTCAGTTCTTTTTTTTCTCTTTCTTTTCTTTTTTTTTTTTCTCTTTTTTGGGTTAAATTCCATATTTATAAGTAGATTTTTTTAATTTTGTTTGATTATTTGGGAAGATATTTATTATGGGTTTTGTTGTTGCTTCGGGAATTTATTAATTTAAGGGATGATGAAAGGAGTTATGATGGGCATATCGCTGGGTCTTTGCACTATGCCAGTGACACTTTCACTGATAAGATCCCCAATCTTATTCAAGATGTCAAAGGCAAAGATACCCTTGTTTTTCATTGCGCTTTAAGCCAGGTACTTTCTTCTTGATTTTCTGCTGGAAATCTTCTCTCTCTCTCTCTCTCTCTCTTTCTCTCTCTCTCTCTCTCTTTTGGGGGGGGGGGGTTTATTACATCTTTGTTTTCCCTTTTTCGGTTTTTACTCTTTAAACTGTCTATTTTGTTTCCAGAGCCAATATTTGTTATCTAATTGTTAATTACGGTTTGATGTTTCAAGAATTTGTGGATTAAGATTTGAAAGCTAGCTTTAGTTAGACGTAGATTTCACGAGATAATACAAGCATTTAACAGACATGGGCAATGCAAAATCTGGGTCTACCAAGAACTCAACTTTCTCTAGCAAAAAATTGTGCTTTGGGGGGAGATTGCAGGGGTGTTTGAATGAATTGGCCTATGCTTTTCTGGCAAAGAGTATTTGAGTATGCCTTGATAGATTAAATTCATATTGGTTGTCTTGAGGTAGACTGTTTATTGCAATTAAAAATCTCATGTATTTGGTTCCATACCTCGGACTTACATTTTGTCTTGAAACTTAGAAGTCCACATATAAGATCGTTTAATATAGTGGTCACCTCCTTCAGGATGCTAGTATCAGCTTTGCACTGGTGTTTTAGGCTTGGATTGAGATAACCATTTGTTCCTTCTTTTTGGAAAGTATATCTTTCTTCTGAGCAAAGTCTCATAAAGTGATGTATGAATCTAGCTAGAATCGAAATATCTACGGTCTTTCCTAAGTTGCTCTTAGAGGCTCAAGCATCACTTATAGCAAAGACTTGTATTTCGGTTCAGCGCATGCCTCATCATGGTTCATTTGGAAAAGAATTCTACGGTCTGGGCTGTTCTTTTTGCTTATTCCTTTTCTACAGTTGACAGACAATTAAGTCCAACATGCTTGAGCTTAAAGCTGTTTACTATTACCCTGCATGTTTTTATTTTCTTTGTTTCAATTTTTGAGTCATTCAGAACTGCATCTTAAGTTTGTCCAACAGATAAGTAGCGGGAAGACCTGGCCAAACACAATTAACTCGAGCAGTTCTCGTAACTTGTAATAAGTTTCGTCATCTTGTTCTTTTCATACTCTTCCTCCTCCTTGCATACAGTTGATCATTCATAACCCAAGAGGCGCATGCTTTTCATCCCATCAGTTCGATTAATAGCAATATGATATTGGAAACTTACATAACTGTTCTGCATGATGCATTCAAATGAACTGGTCTATACAATGCTGAATCTGCATGTCGATGCTTTTGCAGGTTCGTGGCCCAACTTGTGCACGGAGGTTAGCCAATCACCTAGAGGAGATGAAGGAAGATACTGGAATCAAGAACATTTTGGTTTTGGAGCGCGGTTTCAATGGCTGGGAAGCTTCCGGCCGACCTGTTTGTCGCTGCACCGATGTCCCTTGCAACGGCGAGCGTGCGTAGTTCCTGAATTAGAATTTATTTTGTCTAAGAGAGGAAGCAAAAGCATGTATTGTCTATTTGCTACGAGCGAGTCACCCAGTTACACACACTGCTTTGAATAATGATGTTTACTTTAATGGAGATATAATATTAAATGTTACATGTTTGGTTTCTACCAAACATGTTTTCACTTTTAATATTTTGTGCATGGTTGGTTGATGCCCCTTTTTCTTTGGGACAATTTGTATCATTTACTCGGAACAGAAAAGGCTTACAAATACTGCTGTTCAAATTCGAACTTATTAGATATCACTTTTTAAGGATGGTTGTAAGGCTGTTAATTAGGCAGGTCTGGTTGGTTTCAGATCAGGTTTTAAATTTTCGAGTCATTTTTGAATTCGAGTCTCATTGGCTTCAAGTCATTCTAAGTTCGAGTCAATCGGGTTTAATACTCGGATTAATTTGGCTTGGATCATTTTGGAATGGGGTCATTTTAGCTTGGGTTAATCTGGTTTAACACTTAAATTAGTAAGGTTTGGGTCAATCAAGTTTAACACTCGAATTTATCAGATTTTGTTATTCTAGGTTTGGATCATTTCGGGTTAATTGTTTAGGTCTTTTCGGTTAGGGTTAGATTGGTTGGCTTTTGGTTGTTGATTGTTTCTAGTCAATTTGGTTTGGCTTTGGTTTGAGTTTGAGTGAATTAGTTGAATTTTTCAAGTTTGAGTCAAAATTGATAAATCTAGACAATTACATGAATAAACTAGACTAAATCTTATTCTATTAGTATATCATATATCATGTTACATAATAATAATAATAATAATATAGAGTGAATTTTAACAAGTTTCGATATTCAAAGATCATAATACTAAATTTCTATAAAAATGAAAATTTTAAATTTCAATGAAGTCATTGCATTTTAAAATTTTAATAATATTTTAGAATATAATGGTGAATTAAGTTCAAATTTAAAATACCATTTTATTAATATTGCCTTTAAAAAAAATAAAGCTTGAATCATATACCAATTTAAAAAGGATGCTGACGGTTAAATTATCTTTTTAATAATTTTTTTTAAAGTCAAATATACATTAATTTGGTTTAGTTTTTCCTAAAATCAATTTGCCTACTAACAAATGGATTTTCGTTTTTCTTATTGGATCTGGTAGCCTGATCCGACCCGTCAATTGCAACTTCTGGTAGCCAAAACCCGCCCGTTTCATAAATCAGTTGAAATCCTTTGATAATAAACATCGAAGAAACGTTGCAAACTGCAATTAAAATTCGAGGAGCAGAAAAGAAAAAAAAAATCAAAATCTTCCAAACGAGAAAAACCAAAAGATGGTAAATTTTCAAAATTCAATTTTTTCTCCTTAATACTTCGATCAAACTCTTATAAATCCATATTATTATTATTATTATTATTATTATTATTATTATTTTTCAGGTTTGTATAGCATGCCTATTGCCACTCTTCCTCGTACCGATCGTCAATATTTTGCCTCTCCTCTTCGATTTCATTGTGGTAAAATTATTTAATCTTTAAATCATCTTTTTTTTTCATATTTATTTAATTTAACCTATGTTTTGATCAATTCCTTTTCTTTTTTTGGGGGGGGTGGTTAGGGTAAAATTTACGGGCTTTTTGGATGGGAGTACCGGAAACCGGAGAGGGCACCTCCGGCGTGTCCGTATAAGCCGCCTTCAAAAACGGTAAATGCTAGCAAAGTTACCTGCTTAATTTAATTTTGTTCTTTTTTTAAAAAAGTTGAATAATTAGTCCAAAGTTTGCCCTAAAGTTAACTTTGGTTGATTATCTATGCTGATTTATTATAATTACTGGAGCAATTTGAAGATTTCGATTATTATGTTCTATGTTACCCGGACTCGTGTTTTCTAAAGTACTCATGTCCAACATATTTAGATATAGGTTTGACAGGTACGATATTTCAAATATGCAAAAAAAGTTAGAAAAAAAATTGAATATGCCCATATCCAATACTCATCATCGAATCTGGGTAACATAGATTATGTCGAAAAGATATAGGTGAATGATAGAATCTTTAAAAACATTTAGGTTTTTAGGATGTAAACAATAAAGCAGTGGAAGGGAAATGATGTGCATATGTCTGAACACTTTTTTTTTCTTCTATTGTGTGAAATAAGAGATAGCGATTCCAAATATTGCCAACAGGGAAAACTAACGGACGTAGAATGTTTAGTGCCCAATCCGGCCATGACTGGATAACTTTCAATTCGAACAAACCCTGCCTAAATGGGTGGTCACTGGTCAATCCATCAATCTGTTGTAGTGATTGTATTTGCTATCCAGATGAGGATGGAGCTTTTATGCTCGGGACAATTTATTTCTCCCCTTATTTGGTCAGAGTGGAAAGGAGATGAAAGTGTAAAGAATTTTTAGGTTTTTTAGTGGAAAGTAGGGAAGAAATAAGTTAACTAATAATTTTATTATTTATCTCTTTTGTTTTATTGGATGAAAGCTGTATCAATAGATGAAGCATTGGGGGTAAAATCCGATTTTGAAAATTGCCTAAATCTTATGTCCTCCCCCTCCTTCCCCGAATATCCCAGTTGAGAGATTAAGATTGTGAGAGCCCTGGAGAATTTGGAAGAATAATATGGTAGTAGATATATTATAATAAAATGGTGATTCTTTGTGATCGTGTAAAGTAGTTGGGAGCTTGTTGTGGGTGATGACTGATGTTATTTTGTCTCAAGAAGGGACTATCTCTCAAAGTATTACTTGAGTTTTTGTTCTCCTTTACCTTGGTTCGAATTTTATATTACTAGTATAAAAAACACTTAACAAGAATGGTGAAATTCACCTGTTGGTAGCACGAATGTAAGATTCCATAAGCAAGTTAAACTTGGGAAGTCTTTCTGGTCCTAATTGGGGGAGAATTTTCATTTTTGTGTTCACTTAACAAAAGGAGTATTAACATCCGATTCACTTCACGTTATTTGTGTTCTGTGCAAGGGAGACAATGATGCCGGTATGAACTATGAGCCAATCTTAGTTTCATGCAGTTGGTTTTGTATCATTCCCGTGTGGAATACGCTTTTGTTTGTAGCATCCTTATTAGTCAGCTCTTCTTTGCAAGCTTATGTTCGTGTGCAAAAGATCCAGCAACTGCCAATACTAAAATGTTGTATATATTTACAAACCATTGCTTAAAAACTAAAAAATTATCATGTTTGATTTCTGGTTAGTGGTGATCCTGGTGGTTGTGGATGCTCGTGTGTTACTGCTGTCCTGGCTCCGGGCTTTCCAAGTTTCTAAGCATTAAAGTGTTTAGATGTGTTTTATACTCTTTGATTCGCTGAAAGATTTTTTGATATTTTGACAGGTTGGGCCAGAAACTGAACCTGGTGCACCAGAGACTAGTTCTAAACCAGTGGGAATTACAGATAACAAGCAGGACTGATACTGAAGTTTTGGAGTGGTTTCCATGGAACAAAAATCGGCCATAAAATGTAATGATCTTTTTTAAGTAAGACTTCTTAAAATTTATTGATTTGTAGGGGGAACAAAACACCCAATCTTTTCATATATGATCCAAAAACATAGTAAATCATGGGAAGCTGAAAACTTGATGTTGTTCAGAAAGGAATGTTTTGTTTATCTGAGCTGTAGTGATATTTGCATCTGGAAGTTATGATATCTGTTTCCTTTGACCTGATATAAGTATGACAATAATATTAAGTATGATCATACGAATATGACACGAACAAAATAATTAAAACACAATATGAATACACGAATATTTTAAAATTTATATAATAGGAATTATTAACGAGTCGAAACTTATATAAATATAAAATGTTTTAAACAAAATTTTGATAAAGTAAAATAAAATATATAAATATGATACAAATATATGAGTTGTTACATGGAAACATGAATTGTTTAAGTCTTGATGTGAACTAAAGTCTTGGTTGGAGAAAACCTGAAAAAGAGAGAATTCTTTATGTACTTGTCATGATAATGGAGAATGCCGACAGTGGAAGCAACCAAGATATAGCAAAAAAAAAAAAAAAAAGGGTCGAGAAATGAGCTGAAAGTGTTACTATAGCAAGAGTTGGCAACTTAGAGGAAGATCGAAGCTGCGTCGGTTAAGCAAGAGCAGAAGATGGGAGGTGGGAGGTGGGAGGTGGGAGGTGGGAGCCGGAATTTACCAAGCTGCCAAATTAGTTACTATTTACTACCGTATTCTAGAAGTTAATATTCAGTTAGAAATGTGCTTTTATATATATATATATATACATGCTTGCATTGAGGGTATACATTAATGAAATTATCAAATTAAGTCATTTCTCTTTCCATTTTTCTTTCTTTTCTTCTTCATTTTGTGATCTAAACCTCACTTCAGCTGCTGCCATTCTCATTCCGTGACAGTAATCTTCTTCCAAAGCTTAGTCCAAGACTCCAATTAAGGAAGAGCCATCTGTTGGCTCCTCCGCAAGCCCAAATTCCTACATCAAAGCCCCCTAAGTGTTTCACCGTGACCCATTAAATCTCAAGATTTTTTGTACTCGATATTCTTTCATAGGTGATTTAAATAGGTATTTATTAATCATTCAAAAAAATTTAAAATTTATTTTATATCGTATCAATTATTTTTATAAAATTAAAAAAAATATAATAACCCATGCCTTTCACAAAATTAAAAAAAAAAACAATGTAATAATTACATATATATTTTTCATTTCAAGAACCTTAAGCTTAGTCAATTGGACACACTTTGAATTGGTGGATAACTCATTCAATTATTGAAAAAGTAAAAAAATTTAAATAAAATCAATAAAAAAATCGGTTATTTAATAGTTTTTACTTGGTTCTAATTTTAACTTAGTCTTCCATGACATGAGAAAGAAAAAAAAATTCCGACATTTGACGAAATTCATTGGGACCTTTTTCACATTATATATATATATTTAGAGGGTAAACTTAACATAGCATTGGCATATTCTATTTTAACAATAATAAAATAAAATTGTCGGCAACTTACCATAAAATTATTGTCAGTCAAACCCTAAAACATAATTTAAGATTGCCTGTGGCCACCCTTTCTTTTGGTTAAATTAGTTTGAACTCTTCTTTGGGACCTTTTTCACATTTAAAAAAAAAAAATCCAACAGCCCTATTATATCATATATATGCAGAAATGACATTAAACAAAATCATATTCATGACAAAAATCCAGTACGTACCAGAACATCATGTTTAAGTTGGGGTGTCTTCAAAATTTAAGCATCCACTCCCCTTGTAACCAACCACCGATACCCTGTTTTCTGCATCACGAGTTTCATCTCTGCATGTACGAGTATGTATTTGATCAACAATCCAAGTACATACTGAATTACAGTAGGTATTAGAAATCAATTTCCGTCGAGTGATATTTACTATATATGATATACATATATATACATACACACACACACACACACACACACTCGCAAATTCCTCTTCTATTTTTAGTCCATGGAATGATTTATCAGACACGAGAGATTTGTGTTTGTACTTTTTTTTGGTTCAGGGAAGGAACATGCCACTAGACAAAACCGATAGTAATTTTGTTAAGTACGGAATTTCTTATAAACTCACGCATCACTTGAAACACACTTGATATGATAATTTGTGTCTATACTTGTGCCCCAAAAATAGGAAATATGAATAAGAGATCTAGGGGTCTGCAGCTTAGATGGTCATCAATCTAGTGGAATTATCAGCTTTACACTTTCAATTATTCCTTTTTTCCATCGTCATGTTCTTTCCTCATCATTCATGATGATGATTATGTACTTCGCTAATACTTGAAAACTACTCTATGTTTCATGTAATAGGGGTTTAATCCATTCTGTTTATGTAATATGTTCGATAGCCAGGATGAGTTAGGCTTCTTTGAAATGACTGCAAATGTATCTTGAATCATAACAACATGCACATCTAAGTGGGGGCTTATTGTCTTTGATCCAAACTACATGTGTATGTCTATAAGAATATTCTTAATATTCCATTTGGTAGAGGGTTTAAGGGATTCAGAGCTGAATTGATATGCACAGGATTATATTCTCTGATAGGGTGCACTATTTTGTAGATTCAAAATGGTTTTAAAAGTATATTTTGTAGGTTATATTAACAATGACTTTGATAAGCAGAGGCATCTTGCATCTCCAGCTTGAGTTTCGACAACCCTTTTTTAAAGGAATAATTTTTTTTTTTCTAATTTTCAAAATGTACTGTCCTTCGTTCAGATTACATAATATTCTTATCCAGGGAAACTGCTATATACAAGAAAAAAGGCAGGAGGAGACTTATAAAGCATTGGAAGATATTATAAAGGATGGTGTGATTAGCTGTAATATTGAAAAGGTTGGACTTCAAATCACTGCATGTTCTCAGGCATCTCCATTTCTCCCATTTGCAATAACAGAAGATATTTTCCACTTAGAGATGTCCAATGAGCTCCCAAGTGTATTACTTACCTCCAACAATGTTTCTGTCATGATGGACAACTCCCTCAGTCCTGCTCACACACTTGTTCAGATTGTTTGCCAAGATCATAAAGGTCTTCTGTACGACATCATGAGAACTCTGAAGGATTATAACATTCAGGTAGATGGAATAATTATTATATAATAAAATCAATGTTTGACTGAACTGATAGGCTGCCAGTGATCATGGCATTTGTCTGATCTTTTATGTCTGTGAGGATTGGTTTTAGGATAATTCCAGATTGAATTATTTCCAATATTGTCGTTATCCTCATATAAATATATCTATACTTGTTTGAACATTTTGATATGTGAAACTCTCGACAATTCCAACGGGTTTTATTCTTCTGTCATTTTCATGTGGCCTTGCTTTAGTTATGTGCCCCACCCCTATGAATTGATAAAACCCCTCTTGCTATGCTCCTCTAATCAAATTTCAGCATTATGATCTCTATCTGTCAACATAATTGACATGAATCCTTTCAAATTATGGATGCATCTTTTAACTTGTTAGATTGTCAGCATTCTTTGCCCATGTAACTAAGCACTAGAGTTCCACCATTTTAATGCCTCAATTTCACACAGTAACTAGATTTCATATGGACGCTTCTATATAAAACGATTGAGAAAGTGTGAGATTGACTTGTTTATAATGCAAGCTGATGGGAAGAAGATAGTCGATCCTAGTAAGCAAAGTGCATTGTCCTCGCGTCTGCGGATAAAACTGCTCCAACCCGTCAGAGTAGCTGTAGTGAGCCGGGGTCCTGATAGAGAGCTTCTGGTTACAAATCCTGTAGAGTTATCAAGAAAGGGCCGGCCTCTTGTGTTTTATGACATTACCCTTGCTCTAAAGATGCTGAACACTTGCATCTTCTCGGTACTTCCTCAGCTCAGCTTTGTGTCGTATTAAGCTTCTATAGAAGTTTTGCTATGCTTTCCTGCATTTTGTTTTCCCATGTCAATAAATGCAATTTTTTTTTGGTTACTTAAATCTAGCTTGCATCATTCGGATTTTGAACTTAAAATGTATTAGAGTTGATATCATGTGGCCGCATGTTTTCCATATCCATTCTACAATATATCGTGTGCACCAATTTCACATTTTGATGATGGGATTCCAATTCCTATACATGTTAAATGTATATATTGCTTGATTGGAAGAAAAAACTAACTTAAGTGGAGTCGATGTTTCTTGGTTTTTCTTTTGTAAGTTGCACCACGTATAACTATTTTGTAGTACGGTTGTATTTCTGGCAGAGATTGGAAGGCACATGATCGGAGATCGATAGTGGGAAGTTTACAAAGTTATTCTCGATGAAGGGGCTAGCTTATCTATTCCGAGACGAAAAGTCTAGGATGGAGTTTGGAGGTTGTTGATGGGTTGGGAATAACTATATGATCACAACATTGTTCCTCCGGGATGGCCATGGTCCCCTCATGTAAAGTATAATTTGGCCCCCCACCATGCTATGCAGTCCATTTAAATTATGTATCATTATCGGTTCCTGCTTCTATGAGGCTAACCTTGTGCTATAGGGAAGAGTTCATAAGCGAGAAGACAAAGGAATAGTAGATCTCTTATGGCTACCTATAGTTGAAATTTGTATCATAGATGCAGATATCATGTATCTCTCGTTACGTAAGTATTATCTCCGATGGTGAACGTGGGCCAGTTGTTTAATATGAAAGCAATCCAACGAAATTTCTAAAGCAATTTTAATTTCCCTGTACTTTTAAAAAAAATGCGGAACATGCTGTAAAAAAATAATTAAAATACGAAATAGGATGCAAAACGCTACACGTTACGTAAAAATAATTTGGTTGTATAAATTTATTAAAATTTATATAATTTAAATTATGATATGATAATATGAATAAATAAATTGTAAGGTCTAATTCAGTCAGTTTATTTTCTTTCCTCTCGACGCTGACAACTAAAGATACTAAAACTCTGGTTATAATCAAGGATATTGCATTAAAAAACTTAATTGTTGGGGATTTGTTTGTTCTTTGTTTTGCAACTTTTTCCGACAAATCATGGATGTCTCTTTGGAGTCTAAGGAATACAATGTCACATCGGAAAACAGCTTATGGTGTGATCTTTTTAACATGTATTTCGATCGCTTTCATATTATAAAGATTGGCACGTTGCATGTGAAGATATTTCCACCATGAGTGTTTTTTTTTTTTTTAATACCGGCAAGAGATAAGACCAGTGGTTCCCCACATTCGAACTCCAAATTTTCATAATTCAACGAAGGTGTCTTTGCGGATGTTCACCAATAGTTTGTTGTTATCCGTTAAGAATTGTTGTTGATGTCCCTTTATATAGTTTTTGATTGGGTATATCTATTTATCGAACGTGTCTAATTTGAAATAGTTTAGTTTGAATAATTATTTAAATATAAATTTAATTATAAATAATAATATATAATAATTTTTAATATTATTTTAAACAATGAAATTGGTTTTCGAGTTGAATTGATTAGAGTTTAAGAAAGAGAAAAAAATTTCTAAGAACATGACCAGGTCATGAATACCTTTATTATTGAGTGCTTATGAGTTTGACAGATATAAATCATTGGTTTCGTTTGAAAATACTTGACATCTATAAACTTATTGAGTGTTGTTTTGAGGAGGGAAAATGAGTTTAATAACAATTAAAAAAAAAAAAGTGTGCCTGTTGTTGTGATGTAGATGTAACAATTGTCCCAACATCTAAATCTGTTTCATAAGTTTTGACAGAATAAAAGGATATAAAAGTTAAACAAGCTGAAACTAAAAGGTTATTATCTGTTCACAGTGATTACAATCAAACATTTAGTTTAATGTCAAAAAGAAAAGCAAATCTCTGTTTAATGTCTTAAAGTAGTATACCCTTGCAATTTATTGAACCAATTTTGCTTTCATTATTACAGCATCCAGTAAATCCCCAAATTATGTAAGATTCCAGTAAGAACTCCATAGAATGTAATCTTAGCAAAAATCACATAGAACAGGGTGCCTAGATTCTTCGAGTTCCAAACATCTATGAATACATGTGTTTTTATCCAAGTAACCTGAAAAGGAAAAAAAAGCAATATTTCATCATTCAATTTTGCATAATTTAGGTCCATGACATTTCAAGGAACTGACAGAAAAAAAAAATTTCCCAAACTGATTTGCTTACTGGAAGTTTATATTGCACTTACAAGTGTGTTATCAGGGTTGTTAGAGCACCAGCCATTGACGAATGCTGCTAGTATACCTTGAGCTCCTAGCACAAAGATCAGCATGGAGTCCATTCCTATCCATTCCAGGAATAAGAATGGAGTCCTCATTCCCCAAACACCAATCTGCTCCATTTTTTTCCTCCAAAAGGATAAGCAAGAAAAGGAAACATACAATATTGGTTATTACGTAATTACACAGTATTTAATTGGGTTAATACGTAAATTGACCCTGAACTATGCACCGTTTAACGACTTGATATTTGAAAGAAAAAAATTACAAAAATTACAACTAGGTACAGGTTACTTGTATTTTTATTTTTGTAAAGCAAGTAAGCTGTTTTGTGACTTAGTTGATCAATATGAAGTTACCAAACGTCAGGTCAATGGCACCTTAACATGTGACAATATAATATTGATCAATTATGTCATGTCAGTATTTTATGTAGTTAGCTAGCTATATAGATTAGCATATCCTTATTTGAAGAATTGATAACCGGATTCTGTTGTAAATACCAGAATGTAGAATCCAGAAAATACAACTCCTGCAGCACCTGCCGTGAGGCAGCCATAGCTAATCGTGTTGAGTTGTTTATTGATAGGAATAGCTGAAAACACCGGTAGAGAAAGAACCATTTGTTAACTTCTCGACTAAATTGAAAAAAAAGAAAACTAGAAATCTTTCAGATTTTAGAGCTCAAAATCACGGCCGAAGACACTACTAACCATGTGTAAAATGAAGAACGAATGCCAAGATAAGTAAACCAATCCCATTGATGCCCACTGCTTGAGCCTTAGGGAGTGACACTGCATTTTCACGTTTTTTGTTTTTTCGTCAGGACGTTGATGTTTAATCAATGATAATTCAAGTAAACCTTAATGGAGCACTTACTGACTTTGAAATGTATCAACACATGCCCATAATGGAAGCCGATGGTACCTGAAAGAATAGCTGAGATTGAACTATAACAAGAGAAAGGGGACTATTAAAATCTTTCTGGATTCGTTTAGTTTAACAGTTCTTAAAGAGTTTGATGACAGGCTTCAAACTTTAACAAGCCTTCTAGTTCGAAATTAGCATGGCACCAGCCCGGAGCATCGTCTCGAAAAGGGCCGGAACGTGGAAAACTGAGGGTACAAGCCTTAAGAATGATGTTCAAAAGGATTCATAAATTAGATTGTTATAACTTGAAAAATGGAAAATTTAGACCTGATTCCACCATTGCTGACGACTAAAAACCTTAAGGTTTTGCCAAACAGGGGCTCTTGTAGAGATGATTGATGCCCAAAATCAACCTATCAACGTAGCCAACAGCATTACAAGCAGGTCCCAGGTGGCCTCTCATCCCACATTACACCTAAAAATATTGTCAGCCAAATTTCCGTAAATTTGAAGCTTCAACTACATAAAATAAGTGCAATTATCTTCTCATAATCAGCTATTTGGAACATACTGTATATGTCTTTCCTTCCTTATGATCAACAAAACTCCAATCCACAACATACAAGGAATATGTTGTGATCATGTAAACAGAAAACGCGATGAACCCTCCGATCCTAGATTCGAAGTAAGACAAATTACAAAGCTCTAGTTATGTTAGCAACCTGCTCAAAGTATTTTGTTTCATAATAATGACATATGTGGTTGATAGATTCTTGAACAAACTCTCAAATTGTATCAGTTAGCTGAAACTTGCTGGTTTCTTACCGTTGTCATCTGCATGCAGTGAAAATGGATACATGCCCAGGTGATATAACAAGTGGTCTCGACTTTGTGGTTAGAGTCTCTATCAGAGCTACAACAAAGTATACCAGTGCTATTCTCTGACAAAAAGAAAATAATGGTTAGTTTAGAATGTTACTATGACTAAAACTATGTTACTTCGATTCTTTATTTTTTTTTTAAATATCGTATTCGACATATATTCAGACATAGGTATAAGGGTACGAACTTCTAAAACATATATCTATATCTGATACTCACATTTGAGTTCAAGTAATATAGATATCAAGGATTATTTCAAAGATGAAATACGACAAGGTATAAAAAAGGACCCGGAGAATACCGCACCATCTAATCAGCTTCATGTCAACCCCATAAGCGAGATCGATATTATCAGCTAAAGCATGAGAATATCCTCCTGCATGCAGTGTGCCAATATAGAAGATAATAGAGAAAGTCGTGTAACAGATAAAACCATGTTATGTTATGGTAATGGCATCACAACTTATGGCGTATACCTTGCAAAAGAATTCCCCAAAACAGAAGCTCTAATGTCCTAAAGGTTATTTTATGAACTGCATCCTTGATCTTAGGAATTTTCTGCAATGTTGAGATCAAAGGGGTTTATCTGAGAAATCTGAATCTTATTGCTAGGAAAGCCAACAAACCAATGAAAATTAATAAGTTGTAAACATGGTTCTTCTCATATGTTACTCTAACTCTTTATTTTTTTTAATATTATGTCCTATGCATATCTAGATATGAGTAGGGAATATGATTATCTAAAGACTCAAAATAAAAAAAAAAAAATTAAACATACCCTTGTACGAAGCTCATACTTAAGTCCGAATAATATAAATTTTTTAGAGGCACAAAGCGGGAAAAAAAGATTGTATACCTTGGGTGCCAAGGCTATTGCAACTCCAACAATAAAGAGGAAAAAAGGCATTACAAAGTCAGCTAACATGCATCCGTCCCATGCTGCATGATCAAGGGCTGGATATGCTATGCCAACATGATCAACCAATATCATCAGCTACAAGTGAAAATGAACTAATCAGTCTCATTTTTTTTCTTTCTCTTTATACAGAATTATTCATTTTCTAATTCAAGCCTTAGAGTTCCAATTATTAGCTAACATTATGTGAATCTTTCTTAATAGAACTTGAAGTGATCTCCACATGAGAGGAAAAATTGTTGCATGAAAGGGTATAAAGGGGTAAAAGATACAATCAGAAGCTAAAATGCTAAACTGTGGTAGCCTTGACTTACAACTATGGTTAGCCCTCCAAAAGCATCCAAGGTAGCAACCCTCTTGCTCTTTTGCTTCTCTAATGGTGCTTCTTCTTGCTTCTCCCCATTCAGCTGATCACCCTTATCCAAAATCCAATCATCTTTTGCATTATCTAAGCATTCTCCATTATCACTTTTATTACCCACTAATTTCTTATCATTACCTTCTTTACCGTCTTCATGACCTAATTGAGTCTGACCAAACCCTTCTTCGACTCTTTTAGGATCTTCCATTTTCTGGACATTTCAAACCCTTTCCTCTCCTACTGTCTTGAAAAAAGTTGGTGAAATTTAAAGCTTGTTAATAAGGTAGGCCGTATTATACTTACAAAACCCAATGCCAAGTATATGATGCGTCTCGGATAAACCGAGGGGCTGATTTTTAGACAAGAAAATGAAAGCATCAATAGTGAAATTCTTCGAAGATCTCCTGGTTTAGTGATTAGTGAACTAATCTATGGTCTTTGTTGGGGAATGCACCCAACTTGGCATTGTTTTATATTTAGCCCAAATATCAAGTACAAAGCAATCATTTGAATGAAATGGACAATTTACTCTTCGTCGAATTTGTCCTCAACTATAATTTTCATAGCTTAACAGTTGAATTAAAACTTTCCCCGGCTCGAGCGTATCTGAAAATTTTATTTTTTATTCAAATTATATTTTATATTAATATTTATATTATTATAATTAAATTAAAATAAATTTTTATTAGATAAATAATAATTTGAATCGAATAAAAATATTTCTAACTATAAAAGTACTTATCTAAGGAGTGAGAATGAAATTGCACGAGATATCATTTTTTTGAGCTGCGATCTTTTGGAATGAAATGAAAAACTTTATCGAGCAACTTGCTCCTTAGTTTAATAAAACATTAATTAATCTTACATTTAATATATTAATTTAACTGAATTTTAAGAAGAATATATATTAATTATATATATTTTTAAATATCGCATCAATTAATAATGTATTTTAAAAACAAGAGCTGCTGAGGTTTTTCTTTGGGATTGGTAAAAAATATAATGTATACATAATTAGAATGACAGTTCAGGTTGGCTCATAGTAATTTATGATTAGTGCAATCTTAGACAAAAAAACATTATTTTCTTAAACATAATATGTTCACAGCCAAACATAACACCCCTTGTCCTGATAATGATTTGCAGGGCTCTATTTTCTCTTGAAATAGTTAAAAGTCCAAATTAATATCTCTATTTTAAGAAATTAATTAAATTGCATTGTCGTCGATTTGCTGTTGAGTAATACCAACGCGTTTGCTTCATCCAGGAAATATTATGTCTGCCAAAAAAATGTATTTTATTAGCTAAAAACTTGCATCCACTTCATCAAATACTTTGCCTTTAATTAATATTTAAATTATTTTATATTTTTTATATAAATTTTAATACGTTAATAAATTATATTTAAATTTTATGATAATATTATATTTGTATTATATTATATTTATTTTATGTTTTAATATTTTAATAATATATTCATGTCGTATTTAATTTTATCAAATTTATAACATATGAGCCAGGTAAGTCTATTGCAATGCCACTCGAACAATGAAGAGAAAATTTGGCATCACAGAATCAGATTGGTTCATTCTATAACAAATTTTTGGCATCGATTCAGGTGAAAATTTGGAATTTTAAGGTTGTCTTCGCTGATTTCTTGGGTGTTTGATCTTAATAATCATCATGAAAATAAAATTATTTTCTCCATTAAGAGTACACCTGCTTAAGGCCGAGCAATTTGTTTGACTTCATAAATTTAGTCTGTATTAAGTCGGATTTAAGTTAAAATTTTTGTAATTTAATTGAAAAATATTATTTTTATTGAAATTTATTTGTAAATAAATATTGCTTTAGCATTTTAGCAGTTGGCCAATTGCATTATTAATTTACTCGCTGAAGCGACGAGAATCTGACTTGTCTTGATAGCGTCTTGATGCAAAAAAATCCAACAAATAAAATGTTTGGCAATGGAGATTATTTGTGTCCGACGGCGAAAGAGTGTAAATACAGAGTTTTAAATAGCGCTGACCAACAAGATGAAACGAGAATTTGATTCTCTTGAAACATAAAATTCAAGGATGTTCCAACAAACAGTACGAAACAGACAATCCAGGACAAATTTGGTTCCTGTTGACTTTTAATCTCCAATTTATACCAAAGCTGTTTCACTCATGTCTCCAAATGTGGACTGTGATTTCCGGCTGCCAAAGCTCCGTCGTGGAGACTGCTTAAACTGAAGTAAGGACAACATGGTCCGAACTGGGAAAACTGGGGGCGGCGGTTGGAAGGAGATGAAGGGCTTTGTGCTCGATGTAATTTCCGGCAGACTTTTCGTGGTTTTCGCCACACTAATTATTATGTCCGTCAATGGTTCAGGTTACATGTTTGGTCTGTATTCTAATGAGATTAAATCAACATTGGGGTATGATCAAACAACTCTCAATTTTTTAAGTTTCTTTAAGGACTTGGGTGGTAACCTAGGAATCCTGTCGGGGCTCATCTACGAAGGTGTGCCACCGTGGGTGGTTCTTTCCATGGGTTCGGTAATGAATTTCTTTGGGTATTTTATGATATGGCTATCAGTCACCGGCCGCACGGCCCAGCCCCGAGTATGGCAGATGTGTTTATATATGTGGATAGCTGCAAATTCACAGTCATTTCCCAACACCGGTGCATTAGTCACATGTGTTAAGAACTTCCCTGAAAACCGAGGCAGTGTCTTAGGACTTTTGAAGGGGTTCATCGGTTTAAGTGGTGCAATCATGACTCAATACTACCATGCATTTTACAGGGAAGATACAAAGGCTCTAATCTTGCTGCTTGCTTGGCTTCCGACCATTGTTCCCCTGATTTTTCTCCGAACAATTCGGGTTATGAAAGTTGTTCGGATGGTGAGAGAGCTCGAAATCTTTTACAGATTCCTCTACATTGCTCTTGGACTTGCTGGATTTATCATGTTCATGATTATCTTGCAAAACAAGGTCAGGTTTAGCAGGGTTGAGTATATTGGAAGTGCTGCTGTTGTTCTTGTTTTACTACTTCTCCCACTTCTTGTTGTAATAAAAGAAGAATTTAGCATTTGGACTAGCAAGAAACAAGCTTCAAACAATTATTCCCAATTCGATGTTGTGACTGAAAATCCTCCTGCAGTTCCAGCAACGCCAGCAGATGTGACAACTGAGCTGTTTGCTTGGATTAAAATGATTTTCAATCCACCAGACAGAGGGGAAGACTACGGCGTTCTCCAAGCAATTCTCAGCTTCGACATGGCAATTCTCTTCATTGCAACAGCTTGTGGCACCGGAGGGGCGTTAACAGTTATCGACAATCTGGGACAACTCGGTAAATCATTAGGTTATCCAAGTCATAGCATATCCACATTTATATCGCTAGTGAGCATATGGAATTTCCTTGGACGGGTCCTGGCAGGTTATTTGTCTGAAATCGCCTTGACAAAGTTCAACTTTCCTCGTCCCCTAATGCTCACATTCGTGATCCTTTTGTCTTGTGTTGGCCATCTTTTGGTTGCCTTTGCAGTCCCCAATTCTCTTTATTTTGCTTCAGTAATGACAGGGTTTTGCCTAGGAGCACAATTGCCATTAGTGTGCGCAATCATATCCGAACTGTTTGGTCTTAAACACTACTCCACAATGTACAACGTCGGATCAGTTTCAAGCCCGGTTGGATCTTACATTTTCAATGTGAGAGTGGCTGGTCGTTTCTATGATAAGGAAGCTTTGAAGCAAATGGAAGGTTTGGGACTTACTAGGAAACCCGGACAGGACCTGACCTGCAATGGGGCAACATGTTACAGATTGGCTTTTCTAATCATCAGTGCCGCCACCTTGTTCGGGAGTATTTTTTCCCTGGTTTTGGTGTTTCGGACACGAACATTTTACAAAGGTGATATCTACAAGAAGTTCAAGGAGGACATAGTGGATTCCGAGATAGATGTGGCTCCTCCAACAGGAAATAGTGCTGTTACATTAAGAGAAATGGAAGACAAGGCAACCACTGCCGACCCTGAAAAAACAGCCATCTCTGATGGTAAAGAAGTGAACTCTATATAAGCAAATAATTGAATTATTTAAGCCGAAAATAGAATTCAATTCTAAGTTTTATGTTATCTATGAATTACTTATGTTTAGTACTATGTCATTTCGATATCCATCTTTGACACTCATGTTTAATACATGTTTTATATGATATGAAAATATAATTTTTCAAAGATCTTCTTGTGTTCGACCCACACCTATATCCTACTCATAGTCAAGTCCAAATAGCAAGGTTCAATATAGCTTTTTCCTGGATCTGATTTGAATTCTTCATGCTATCCATACCTAACCTAAGACCAGATTAACCAGGTTAATTGTTTTCCCCACCAGACCGACAGCTACATGTCATTGCAAATCCAGTAAGGGGCTAAATGGACTTTTTAATGCTGATTTGCATAAATTGATTGCTGGCTTCTGTTAGCCCTCAGCAGAACCATCAATCCACTGACCAAAAGTGGAGCATTTGGTATAGCATAATAATACCGGCTCTTCTAGTGAACATAATAATAGAGCAAAAGCGACATTTAATGGATTCAACATTTGCAATTCATTCTCTTATCTTAAATTACAATAATTCACTGCCACAAGCAAGAGTTGGCCTTAAAAAATTGTGACATGTGAATTTGGTTTCAATTTTCAATCTTTTCAGGGCAGTGATGATTAAATATATTAGTACAGAATTTCACATGGGCTACTCTCTTTGCTTTTAATGTTTGGTGCTTGTACTGTTGGTGTTTGAGAAACAAGTGTTGTCTTCCTCATGGTTTTACATCCGATCACCTCTCCTCCACACACACACACACACGCACAGAACAATCTTATAGTGCGAATGCCTCGATGATTGATGCTTTTGCCATTAGTAAGGAGCTTTGAGGGTTTTGTCGATAGAAGACTACATCGAATTATCCATTTGAAATGATCGATAAAAATAGCTCAAACTTCAAAGACAACCATTACTATGTTTAACAGGGGTTCTTCCAGAGATGTTGGGCTAACCAACATCCCTGGTTTACAGGGAAAGTGGGAAATTAAAATCGTAAGCAACTAGGCTGTATTGTATTATGTTTTGATAAAGACAAGATAGTAATTAATGTTTGAAATTTGTAACCCTGGATAGCTTGCGAGCGATGATGATGATAACGAGCTCTTCAAAGGGTGTTCATATTTGATAATTGCACTATACAGTAATGTATAGTAGCTCTGTGAGAAAGCATAGCGTTATATCGCCATGTCGTTTTCCCCATAAAAATAGTGTTTTCCAGCAAAGGCATGACATATTACTTCAATCTTTGAGTAATGACACAGTCATTGATTCCACAAAGTCATAAACTGTTCTAAAAGCAAATATAATAATTTTAAGCATATAATTATTATATGAATATAAAACATATAAAATAATAAAAACAAGATATGATATAAATATATTTTTTAAAATTTTTATAAAATAAATTATTAATCTATTATAATTTATTATAATTATATAAATATCATAAATATTATTATAACAAAATAAAATATATAAATTTATGAATATACATCAATTACCCAAAGACTATTCCAAATTCTAACTTTAGCTTGGGTAGTTAACTATTAGATTAAATGCAAACCCTTCCCCCCCCCCGCCCCCCACCGTGCAAATCTGGGTTTTGCTTCAAATTCACGATGCCGATATCCTAACTTCAAACGATGTTTGACGTAGTAATTTTAAACTATTCTAAAAAAAAAATTTGAGAATCTAAAGCTAAACTATATCGGCAATTAACCAATTAACTTTTAATATTATGTAGGATTTATAAAAAAATTATGCGAAACTCATATTTATAAGTGATAAACTCTTAAATAATTTTTTTATTTTAATTAAATAATTATAATATTATAATAAAAAATTGTAAATGAAATGTTTCCACCTAAAGCAAAGAGTGTTACGGACTGAAGTGGAAAAGAACAAAGGAATAGAATTTCCTATTACAAACTAAAGTTTGGTCATTAATAGGAAAGAATTTATAAAATATAAATCTAATTTGCTTGTGTTTTCTTTAGTTTGAAATTTTGGAACTTAAAAATTGCGTGTATAAATTAAATAGAAAATAGTCAATGAAAGGTTTCGGATTTAATACGTATCAGTTTTTAGTTTTTATACACATAGAAAAAGTCTTCCACGTCAGGGAATACTTTATTTTTTGAATTTAATTAAATGAATTTGTATGAAGTACTTATATATATATATATATATATATATATGAACAATCAAAACTTTCTATTCATAGAAATATAAGATGTTATCATACACTTAAATCTAAAAACAAAAACTTCTTTTGATTATAATTTTTCGAATCTTATCAAATATATTAAAACTTTAAATACGAACAAGATAAATATATTAAATATATTGTATTAATTATATTTGAATATGTGATGTCTTTTATTATGTTATTTTCTATTTAATTAAACATATAAATATTTTTTTTGCACACGTCTCTACTTTTTAATTTTGCTTATTAATAAGCTAACGATATAAGTTTGTGTTGCCAGTCGTTTTCCAATTCAAATAATTGAAGTGACCATGTCTTCATCTCATAATTGTATACTTGTACTGTATTGCATCCCCTTTATCTTTATTCTTCTTACTCTGGTAGCCTAAGTCCACTCTCCAATCCAGTGTGAAATTTCATTTTTTTAAAACCCCCTAAACTCATGAATGGAGCTATAAATATGTGCTTTTCTAATCTTTCTTACTAACAGCTGCCCTGGCTAAACTTCTGTGCTTTAACATCGCAAGGTTGCTAGCGAAAAGTAGTGGGGCAAAAAGAAAAAGATGGTGGCCGATCATTTCAATGGCCGTGGTTGTGGGTGGAGAGAGATGAAGAACTTCGGGTTGAATCTGATTGTGGGACGGTGGTTCATGGTCTTTGCTTCACTCCTTATCATGTCCGTATCTGGTGCAACGTACATTTTTGGTCTGTATTCAAATGTCATTAAAACATCATTGGGATATGATCAAACTACTCTCAATCTGCTAAGCTTTTTCAAGGATTTGGGTGGCAACGTTGGGATCCTATCGGGGCTCATCAATGAGGTAACGCCGCCGTGGGTGATTCTCTTGATTGGGGCAGTCATGAATTTCTTCGGCTATTTCATGATATGGCTCGTCGTCACCAACCGCATCGCCGAACCCCGTGTTTGGCACATGTGTGCATACATATGCTTGGGTGCCAATTCCCAGGCCTTTGCCAACACCGGGGCGCTCGTCACTTGCGTTAAGAACTTCCCCGAAAGCAGGGGAAGTGTTTTAGGGCTGTTGAAATCTTACGTGGGTCTAAGTGGTGCAATCCTGACGCAGATATACCATGCTTTCTATGGGGACAACTCAAAAGCTCTTATCTTGCTAATGGCTTGGCTCCCTGCTGCTGTTTCCTTCATCTTTCTTCGGACGGTTCGAATCATAAAGATCGTTCGCCAAACAAACGAGCTAAGAGTTTTCTATAACATGTTTTTCGTATCTCTTGGCCTTGCTGGTTTCCTTATGATCTTAATCATCGTACAAAACAGGTTAAGTTTCAATAGGATTGAGTATGTTGGGAGCGCTTCGCTTGTTACCATATTTCTGTTTTTTCCAATTGCTGTCGTAATCAGAGAGGATTTCAAGATTTGGCGAAGAAAGAAACAGGCTTCGGATGATGTTTCTCAAATGAAAGTAGTAACAGAAATACCACCGGCAGCTGTTGAGTCGCCACGACAACCGCAAGCCGCCATGGGAGATTCAAAAGCTCCGGATCAGAAACATGTCGATTGCGTCGAAAATATTTTCAAGCCACCAGACAGAGGCGAAGACTACACGATTTTGCAAGCACTTTTCAGCATCGACATGCTGATCCTCTTCATCGCCACGACATGCGGTGTCGGGGGAACATTGACGGCCATCGACAACTTGGGGCAGATCGGGAACTCGTTAGGCTACCCAAGTCGTAGTATAACCACTTTCGTTTCACTCGTAAGCATATGGAACTACCTCGGACGAGCGGTGGCCGGTTTTGCCTCCGAATACTTGTTGACAAAATACAAGATTCCTAGGCCATCGCTGCTCAGTTTCGTGATCCTCTTTTCGTGTATTGGCCATATTTTGATCGCCTTCGCAGTCCCAAACTCCCTCTACTTCGCTTCAGTAATCATCGGATTCAGCTTCGGAGCACAATTCCCATTAGTCTACGCCATCATCTCCGAAATTTTCGGCCTTAGATACTACTCCACATTGTACAACTTCGGTACCGTGGCTAGTCCCGTCGGTTCTTACATTCTAAACGTTAGAGTGGCCGGACATTTATACGACCAAGAGGCTTTGAAGCAAATGAAAGCTTTTGGTAGAACGAGGAAGCCTGGGGAGGACTTGACTTGCAATGGAGGCCAGTGTTACAGACAGGCTTTCCTTATAATCATAGCCACAACATTGTTCGGATTCATTGTTTCTTGTGTTCTGGTTTTTAGGACCAGAAAGTTCTACAAAAGCGACATCTACAAGAAATTCAAGGAAGAATCCCAGGCTGCTGAAACAGACATGGGTTCAAGCTCAATCTCAAAACAAGTTGAACTCAAAGCTACTACTGCTTTTGCAACCACCGCAACAACAACCCCAACCAATTAACCAAAAGTTAATAACATTTTTATATTTGCTTAGCTCAGCCTGTATTGTTGTTCTGTTTCCCTGGAAAGCTTAATCTTTTGCAAGATCCAAGGTTTATTTTGAACTTGTAAGAACTTTCTTCCAAGAAAAGGAGCACTTCACCTTGCCCACTTGGAATGATACATAAATATGATTTGGTATTTAGATTTGGGATTTGCTCAGAGCTTCATGCTTGCAATTATTTTGGCAAAATTAGTTAGATGAATAAACATTTTTTAGGTGAATTAAAGAAAATGTAGCAAAGGAAAAGACGGGCAATTTGAATTAGGATTCTGTCCTTCCAATGACAAATTGGTTTAAAAATTAGGAAGAAACAAAGAGGATTGAAATCGTAAAATGTGTACAAATTTACAATTTTTATCATTGATTATTTTCTGTTTGTGCTTGTTATTCTTTCAATCTTTTTTTTCTTTTCATTTTAGATTTTGGTTTGCTAAATAAAATTAAAGTAATTTCAGTGATTAATAAACATTTGATATTAATCTTCGTGTAAACCACACTTTACTTTATTACTAGATTTTATAATATTATTAATTTAGATTTAAATTTATTTAATAGTCAAATAATTCATTCTATCTATATTTATTTGAGCTTTGATATAATATGTAATAATTCAAATTGGTTCAATTCAACTTAAATCTACTATTTTATTAATAAAAATATTTTATCTAAATTTAATTATAAAAATATATATTATTTTAATTTTAATTTTTTAAAAAATAGAATAAAAAATTTCAAACAAATTTTGACCGTCATCCGAGCTGACTGTGCTTGCAATTATTAAGTTAAATTTCACAAACAGATGCCGAGCCCCAAGACGGCACATGAAGCTGCTTGCCTCTTACAATCACAGAATCTAAGTAATAAAATAGACATTTTTCGAAGCTAACGCCATCTGGTGATATCATATCGTTTTCTTTTGGACCTCCCAACATAGCCCCACTAGACCTTGTTTCCAAAATCTAGCCCCACCAGCCACCAACAAGGCCATTACCACTGCCAAGATGCTCGGATTTAAACGACTGTTTAGATTTGAGTGATTATCGAATATTAATATATATTTGAGTTAAATATTTTAAAAATATTTTAAAATATCATGATCAAAATAATTTTTTGTTTGAATGTTTTAAAATTTCTGCAAAATTTTTATTTTAAACCTTAGAAAATACATTATATATGTCTTTATCAAACTCGATGGCTTGAAATGAAAGAGGGTACACATTCCCAAATGAGTTGAGTTAAATACTTTAAAGGTAGGCCGAAATTTCAGGATCAAAGTCATCTCTTGTTTGAATGCTTTAAAACTCCTGCAAGATCTCTATTTCGAACCCTAAAAAACAATATGCGTCTTTATCAAACTAAATGACTTGAAATGAAAGAGATTTCACGTTTCCACGTTAGGCCATCTGATCCAATCTCTTTAACTTGCCATTCAATTTGGTTGGTCCAAAGCTATTTTCATCATTGGCAATTACCATTACTCAGCTCATAATTGATATTGCAAGCAATGAATGTCATGTGACCTTCAATTTGCAGTTGAAGATAAAAGAAGGGAGACATTGATGTGAAATATCATTTTTCATATTCAGTTGTTTTTTTTTTTTAACAAAGAAAAAAGACAAAAACCCAAAAGACAACATCAAAATTAGATATTTCATGTTTTAATGTATTATGTTTGTATATTTAATTATGTCATAATTGTGTTTAAAATAATTTATAAATTTAGCTATATTAATATTTCTTATAGTATATATTTTGAAACATTTAGTGTTTATATCATTTTTTTATATCTTATCATATTTTATATAATATTTTATTTTTTATACCATCTTTGTATTGTGTCTGTGCTTGTCTAAACAAATCTATCTTACAAAAGCAGACTGTGGATTAAGTGACCTTCCAATCAAGAAGAACGCCCAATTGGGCACTCATTTGCTACCGTTCTAAAGTGGCTTTCTGCACTAGTATCGTCTAAAATTGATGGATGGGATGCCAAAATGCCCAATGCAAAATTGTAGGTACTATGTCTTCTTGAGATGAAAACTGAAATCCTCGGTTACATTCTTGTCTATTATTTTTCAATCCATTTATTTTTATCATTCGAATTTGTAAGATTCATTTATTAACTACTTGTTATTGGCATTAAAATCATAATGGAAGGAAGCCAAGCTAGTTCTTTAAGGGTCACAACTTTCCAATTATAAGGAAAAATCCAATGGTAAAAATCATATTGAGGTGGGCAGTTTTTTTTTTTTAAGTTTTTTCATCGACCTAAATGGGCTGTATGGTTTCACGGACAATGGATTCCAATGGGCTAAATTTCTTTGACCATAGGGCCAATCAGAAACTCTTTTAAACGCTATTAGTGCCCAACCAATTGTTGTAGCTATAACGTTCACTTTTCTAATCTTCTACATCATCGAGTTTCTCCACCAAGATTCAAGCCCAACTAAGCAAGCTTAGTAGATAAGAGATACGGATACCCTTTTACTTTTTATTTTTGTCATTGCCTGTGTTTAGCGTTTTAGCAATTTTTTTTTTCTTAAAATTCTTCAGTATCCAGTAATTACATTAAGTTTAATTATTTTAAAATCGAGTAAAATCAGATTTTAAATTAAAATTTTTTTTAATATTTATTTTTTTATTCATAAAATTTAAAATCGAAACTCTACTTAAAAGATATCAAATTTTTTAGCACTCAACTTAAAAAGAGTTAGTATTTTAGCAATATTTTCACATAATAATTTTGTTTAACTTCCTCGATATTAAAAAAAAGCGATTATAGATACTCTTCAAATCAATTTGATATCTATCAAAAATAATTTTATAAATAAAAAGTTTAAGTTTCAAAGTTTTTTTTTATTTTTTATAATTTATTCTTAATTTTTTATTCATATTATTTTTTTACTTTCTCTTGAAAAATAAAACCAAAATAAGCACATTCTAAGTTTATTTTCACCTTTTCAAATAATTTATCTATAAAGTGTCATCTATTATCAAAAAAAAAAAAAAAGGAAAAGAAAAGAAATCGAAGAGGTAACTAACACGTTATAATATTATTATGTGACAATAAAAATTTTTAAGTGATTATAGACTAGACCAAACGACCTTTGAGGGTTTGACTAAGTTGTGTTAATGACCAAGTGCAGTTAACCAATTCAACAGCTATAAGCAGGGTCAAGACTTAGCCATGGACAACATATGCTCAAGTAGGGGGTTGGTTGACCCGATCATGCTGTTCCTTGTCCTTTTTTTTTTTTTTTTCCTTTTTTGGGTCTGTTTTTTATGACCTTGGGATAAAATGAGAAAATATTCATTGTTCAATAATTGTTGGAAGTGGAACCCAATTTTGTTTTACATTATTGGATTTTGGGAAACCTTTGATTATGAACATGTAATTTACCATAATAATATTCACCAATTTTTAACCCAAGAGTTTCAAAATTTACACAATTTCACTTTTGAAAAAAAAAATTGGATGAAATTAGAAAATCACAAGTTTTTAAATTGTTCAAACAAAACAATTAATTAAAAATAAAATAACTTTACCTATAAAATTTTAAAATAATTTTTAATATATTATAAGGGAATAGATATATTGAATCTTCTAATCCATGAAACTTGAAGGCTAAAAAGAAGTCATGCCAAGGTTAGAATCTCACTCTCTCTTTCTAGACCCTAAGTTTGTTCACTTTAATAAATATATAAAAAAAAGTGATTTTTAACATTCAAATTTAATGTCTAAAAAAATTATTTTTTAAATTTTAAGAAAAAAATTTAACCATATTTTTTGTAAATGATTAACATTGTCATGACTCAATTTCTAAAAAGCATATCTAATAGTAGATGTCCATCACGATCTTTTCTATTATTTTTGCCTATTATACCTGATAATATTCTGTATGGATACATAGTTGATCCAACTTGCTTATCTCATCTGTGTTGAAATATTTTCAAAATAAATGAATGATTATGTCTTCAATAATTACAAAGCTATGTCTTTTAATATTTTATATGACGTCTCTTGGTTATTTATCAAGTATTATGACATTTAAATAGACACACATTTGGATAAATTATATTTATATGACGAGACAATTATTTGTCTACAAATAGACCTTATGTACAGAAGACATATATAAAAATATATAGATAGAAAAACTAAAAATAAAATTTTGATAGCTTTACTATACATTACTTAGTGTATAAGAGATTAATATTATTAATGCAAAATGACGTCAATAATTGGACTTTTATTGTATCCTCAAGATTTATATGTCGATAACTTTTTTATATGCCATATTAATAGTGGAGGCAAATAAAACATTAAAAAAAGTGACATTGTTACACGCCTTGAAGCCTTACTTAATTTTTTATGCTTTTTTGGTTCCCCATACACTAAGAATCCATTGGGTGTTCGATGTGAAATTAACTTTGATACCATTTATCACGAGACTATTACCCTTTTTTTAAAATATATACTTGATAATATATGCAACATACCTACTTATATGCTGAAGACCTTTTATTTCTTATTTAATGTGAGACTAATACATTCTGACTTGATAAAATACTTCAGTAACAAAAATATTAAATAGAAAAATCCGAATTTAATTAGTTGATTTTTTATATTCAATAAACTTAAAATTTAATATTTAATATTTAAAATTTTATTTTTATTTTAAAACTATGACTTTTTTACATATATATATATATATATAAACAAATTTAGAGTTCCTAATAGCAACCAAGAAGGTTCCAAAAATTAACAGAGTTTAATCAAAAGTTAAAAAAAAAAAAAAAGGAGGAGAAATTATCATTGCATTCGGCAATTTGGACAAATTAGGAGTCCTATAAACCAAATAAAACCAATCTTTTTTTTTTTATTTTTTTATTTGTTAATCATACATAAATTATCCAATAGGATCCAAAGTTGTTCAGATGCCTAAATTTCCAATTATCCAAAATAGAAGAACTTTTATTTGTAGTAAAAAATAAAAATATATTTTCCAGGTAGATTTTACATCGTGGGCCCAGTTTTGTCCTTTATTCCACGTGTATAATAAACCAGGTTAATAAAATATTTAAAATAAAATAGATATTAATCTGCAAATTTATTTAATAAAAAAACTGTTTATAAAGGCGTTTTTTATTTCAATCATTTCTTTTTATACTTTTTAAAGCTTCTTTGTCACTCTCCTCTCCCTCTCCCTATGCCTCTTTTCATTTTTGCCCCTTAAATTGGTTCGTCCGATTGTTCGCCGGAACAGCGCCGCCGTTAGACCAGCTGCTTGCATTCCGGCGATCTTCCTTTTCTGACGAGTCTCCCCAAATTTCCGATCAAGTAATGGTGTCAAGAATCCAATCATTTCCGGAAAATTAACCGAAAAAAAAAAATCTGATGGAAATCCCCATTCCCCTCCTCTAACCTAAAATTGTACCTCTTTTTCGTATCCGTTTTTTATTTTTGTATCTTGGGGGAAATTAGTCCATGCATGCCGATCCTTTGAAGCCTCAAAATCGCAGCTTTCAAGTTCCTAATCCCTAGCTTGATTAGTCAACTCAATCCTTATTAGGCTTTTATTTTTTAGGGTCTAAAATGTTTAAGAAAATTATGAAAGGAGGGAATCGGAAGCCTTCCAAATCTGATTCAACGGATGCTTCTTTATACGGGTCCTGTCCACCAGGTCCCGGACATCTCGGGTCGGGTCCAACCCACAATGTGGTCGTCAATCATGCTTCTCGGAACGGGCCGGGCGCACCGGGCCCAAATTCAGGCGTCCTTACATTCCCACCCCCGATGGCAACCGTCGAACCTTTGCCGCTATTCCGAGACGTCCCCATTTCGGAGAGACAAAACCTATTCTTGCGAAAATTACAGATTTGTTGCTTCCAATTCGATTTCTCCAATGTCTTAAAATCGGCCCGAGAAAAAGAAATCAAGCGGCAAACGTTGCTGGAACTCGTCGATTTTATTCAATCCGGCTCTGGCAAAATCACGGAGATGTGCCAGGAAGAGATGATTAAAATGGTCAGAATCAACATTTTCCGGTCCCTCCCTCCGGCGTCTCACGAAAACACAGGGCAAGAAGCCACGGATCCTGAAGAGGAGGAACCCTATTCGGATCCCTCATGGCCACATTTACAGATTGTATACGAGCTTCTTTTAAGATATGTCGTGTCTTCAGATACGGATACTAAGGCTGCAAAGAAATACATTGATCATTCTTTCGTTTTGAAGTTGCTTGATTTGTTTGATTCGGAGGATCCCAGGGAAAGAGATTATTTGAAAACGATTCTTCATAGGATTTATGGTAAATTCATGGTGCATCGACCCTTCATTAGGAAGGTGATAAATAATATTTTCTATAGGTTTATATATGAAACAGAGAGGCATAACGGGATTGGGGAGCTTTTGGAGATTCTAGGGAGTATTATTAATGGTTTTGCGTTGCCTATGAAAGAGGAACATAAGTTGTTCCTTGTGAGAGCGTTGATTCCTTTGCATAAGCCAAAACCTGTTGCTATGTATCATCAGCAGTTATCTTATTGTATTACACAGTTTGTTGAGAAGGATTATAAGCTGGCTGATACAGTTATTAGAGGGTTGTTGAAGTATTGGCCTTTGACTAATTGTCAGAAGGAAGTTCTCTTCCTCGGAGAACTTGAGGAAGTACTTGAAGCAACGCAGCCTGCAGAGTTCCAAAGATGCATGGTTCCTCTTTTCAGACAGATTGCACGTTGCCTCAACAGCTATCATTTTCAGGTAACTTTTAAGGGCGCTGTCTTCTGAATATGTCATCATGAGCATGCAAATTTCAATAGCTTGAGCAGCCAATCCCCTTTAGGAACCAAAGGTGTTCTGAATTGTGGAACGTGGAGTTGTTGCTTGGATGTCCAGTTAAATTATTGGATTAGCAATCTTTATGATCTATGACTATAATTGATTTTGGTGCCTAGTTGCCAATTGTTGTCAGCTTATGATATTTCTCCTTTAGAAATTTATGGTACTTCTATATAATTTCTTGTGATTCTGAATGTTGAATGGTGTAGTGATTTATGAAACTTAACCTTTGGCTTTTTATCAAGGTGGTGCATACACTTTTTTTTCTCATTTCTGGTTTTGATTTTGGTTGTGCCTAGTGTTGCCAAGTTTTGAACATTATATTTGCATTCGGTTGGCTTCACTCCTTCTGCATCCAGCTGAAAGGACTGTACATTAGCTCGGTGTCTAATTTACTAAGCTACTAGTCTCAAATTTCTCCCATGGTGTAGTTTATCTATGCTTGTTTGAGTGAGCTGCTGTTTTATGCTTTATGCTGGCTAGATTCAGTCAAACATTAATTGCTTTTGCTTTATGCAATGCCTTGCATCATTGATTTTTGTCTTCCTCTTTATCTGTATTAATTTTTTTTATTGCAATGCGATCAGTTATTTTAGAGCTGATGAATAGATATATGATGATCCGAACATCAACTTGTGTTTGCTTTGGAAGTTCTTTCTGTTGTTTCTTTTTATGCGTGTTTATTCAATTTCTTGCATGGCTGCTCATCATGACATAATCTCACCAAAATTGGAAAACACTTTCTTCTCAACAAATGTTCATTATAAGTACATTTTCTGGTTTCAGGTATCATACTTCTTATTGCTTGGTTCCGTAGATTGCTTTATAACCTTTCTTGCCTGTAGATTCTACATATTGTGGCCTCATCATTACTCCCTTTATTATAAATCTTCAATTTGGTGTTCCTTTATTGATTTATTATCCTACATCTTTTTACTTCTTTTATTTTTTTCCTGTACATTGTGTTTGCTAGGAGGTAAAGAGGAAGGCAAGAAAGAGCGTGGAAGGAAAAACTACTTTCTTTCCGTCCTTTCCTTCGTCTGGTAGGAGGGAAATAGAAAGGGAAGGAAAATGATTGGATTTGTATCTTTCTTTCTCTCCAAATCTCATCCTTCCAAATGTGAGAGGAATACAAGCATTCAAGTTAAATCCACAATGTTATTTACAACTTTGCCCCTAATCTCCTTCTTTCCCTCTATTTTCCATCCATTATACCAAACACAATGAAAGAAAGATAACTCTCCTTCATCTCCTTCTTTTTTTCTTTCCTCACCCGTTTCCCTTCCTTCCATTTTCCTTCCTACCAAACGTAGTGTTATTCTTTTAGATGACCTTTTGCTTTAAATACCATACAGTTGGATAGTTCTTAACTGGTCTTGTTGAGCTAGATTTCACACATGATGGATTACCTTTTCTAAATGAGGATAGAATGGTATTTTGGTGTTTACTTTATTAGTAAGCTCTCTACTGTGCTGCATACAATTTAGAATTGCTGGAGGGTGCGGGCTGTTACAAGTATTGTTGGTTTCTTTGAAACTTCTTTTGATCTTAGTAATAAGATAGAACTTTCTTCAGAATTCTTCCTAAGACTATTTTCTATCACAGGTTGCAGAAAGAGCCCTGTTCTTTTGGAATAATGAGCACATTGTGAGCTTGATTGCCCTAAATCAGCGGGTGGTATTACCAATCATATTTGAGGCATTGGAGAGGAATATCCAAGGTCATTGGAATCAGGCAGTTCATGGGTTGACCATGAATGTGCGGAGGATGTTCTTGGAAATGGATGCTGAGTTGTTAGATGAGTGCCAGAGAGCGTTTGCAGAGAGACAGGCCAGAGCGAAAGAGGTGGAAGAGCAAAGAGAAAGGACATGGAAAAAACTGGCAGACGTGGCAGTGGGGAGAGGAGGAGGAGACGATATGCTAACAGTCTAACTGACTAATTGCTGCTGGTTTGTCCGGGATAAGAAGTGGTTGCAGCGGGGAGAGGAGGAGATGATATGGTAACACTCTAACCGATTAGTCGCAGCTGGTTTGACTGGCATAAGAAGCTGATGAGTTTAGGATCGGGATGAAGGCTCTGCTCCTGTTCCTTTCTCCATTTTGGTGGGTATTCATTTTCCTTTTTCCTCCTAACTTTTCTTATTTCAGTTTTATTTTTGTTCTCAATCTGATCATCTAAGATACATTTAAAATGTATGGAACTTGTTAGTAACATGCTGCAGACTAAGAATGATCTGTGAGGAACAACTTGTATTTTTTTTCTCACTCTATTTGTTCCTCCAACACCAAAAGAGTATCAGGATTTTAGTTTGTAATTCATAGTATTACTCGAAAATTTTCATTCTTCCAGATAAAATTAGGATCAAATTATTGAAATTCAGGCAGCTGGATATCAACGTTCATTGGTTTGGTTGGTTTATTGTTTCTAAAAACTGACTGACGAACAGAGGCATTCCCATTGCAAATGTATAAACTGTTAATGTTAGGATTTGGGAGACAGGTTGGATAGAAGCTGAGATGTTACTATTGACTATGTTCTTTGGATTTGAATGTGAATGTTTGATATGAATGTGTTTGACACAAATATATTTTTTTTAAAGTTTTTTTTAATGTATTTGACAAGTTTTTAGAGAGAAATATCATGATATACATATAAAAAATGTGTCAGATACTAATATGGAACACAAATAATAAAGGGTCTATGCAACATTGTACCTTAATTTATTATTTTATGTATCAGATTACATCTGTTTTTCCTGTTTCGGAAAATAAATGTTTGAAACCTGTCATCGAGCTGGTAAGGGGTGCAATCAAAACCAATTATGGAACTGAAATTTTCACATGATTTTTGTTCAGATTTGTGCTAGAAAACATGTTCCACACTCTGTTGATGATTGTCTTTTTCCTCTTATTTTTACATAATATGTATTTATATATATTACTTCCCCTTTAAATTGATATATATACTAATTTCAATTTAGCTATTGTAATTTTTAAATTAAATAAAAAGTAGTGTTTTTTATTTTTATTTTAATTTTCTTTTACTAAAACTAGAATAGCATTACGTTTAAACTTGGTGATTTGCGTATAATATTGTGTTTTTATATTTTTTTTATCTGTAGCATAAACATCAATATAATAAAAATTATTAAATATATGCTGTAATTTTGTAAAAAAAAATGCTATAAAAGAAATTATTTAAAGTCATTAAGGTGAACACCCTTTATAATTGCCATTGACTCTTTTTTTTTCTTATTACTTTATTATAAAAACAGTCAAATTATTTTTATTACCGAAAAAGAAGGAAAAAAAAAAGAAAGAAATTTAAACCAAAGAAAATAAATACGAAAAACCAAAATACAAATATCATATTCATATCCACAAAATTAAAACTGCTACGAACGGCCTCTGCTTAAAAACCTTGAGGAAAAGCTAATCCACAGTTTCCAAAGCTCCTCTATTTTCCGTTCATTTCTTTGCTATTATCTTCTCTTCAAGATTATACCCCAACCACCCCCCCCCCCCCAAAAAAAAAAAGGAAAAGGAAAAAACAAAGTTTGCTTCGTTCTCATCGTTAACAGTCAACGTGAAACTAGGAAGGCATGTCGAGGAAAGGAGGATCTTCCTTGCAAAAGGATGCTCCATGGAGGGCCTCAGCTGGAAAAGCCATTCCTAAAATCCACCACTCCCCTCTTCTTCGTCTAGCGCAAACTCATCATTCTAAGTATGCCGTCGCCGTCATGAAGGTTACTCTCTTGCTTCTAATTATCTTTATAGTCGTATTTCCTATCTTTTCTTTTCTTTCCTTTTTTTTTAATGGGATTTTTGTTTTTAGCACCCAGATCCTATAGGAAGTGGGTTAGCTATAGAGGCCATTGTGGAAGCGGCGGGACCCGAATGCATTGTTCCGGGCCAGATTACCCCTATTAGATTGCTCGGACTTAAGGTATTTTTCATTCTTTTGGGAAAACATGATTTTCCCTCTTGAATTTTCGGTTCATTAAAGTGATAATTTAATAGCAAAAATTGTTTCACCTTGATAAATATAAATTATGTGTTATTATTTGCATATTTCTCAAGTTTCTAATTTATCTCACGATTCATAAAAATTAGCTTACATACAATCAAAGGAAATCCTTGTCTTGGATATGAAACAGTTGTAAAAGTTTAGCTTATTTACTTCATTAAGTAGTTATATTCTAGGAAAGGCTTTATCTAGGTTTTTTTGGAATTTTTCCCGGTTGAAGACATTTCTAGAACATTGGCTGTGGTATTTAATTTTTGCAAAAGACTTATGTCATATTTGTATTTTGTGTTTGCAACCTTTGTTGCATGATCCTTTATCCTCATTTGGCCATACAGGAACTCGGCTACTAGGTAGATATATCTATTTTTTCAATGCACCCATTTCATTAAATTTTTATTTTAGACATCACAAGTTTATATCTTGGAAGGGTGTAACAACTTCTAAGTTCCAATGTTTGGTCTAATCATTAATTTCATTTGAAGTAATACTCTGGAGTATTACGCATTTCGAGATGGCAACATAAACTAAAAAAATGTGCTTTACTGGTTCAGCTTCAATGTGAAGCTCCGAAAAACTTTTGCTTCCCTTTATCCGCTCAAAGTCATTCTCTATGCTATGCAAATATCTTTCTTTTTGTATGTCTTGGGTGTAAACCTTATGTGGTTAACATGTTAGTTAATTTATTACTCTTTTCCGTTATTGACAGGTATGGCCAATTGAGGTTAACACGAAATTTTTGGAACCAGTCAGTAAAGAACTAAAGTTACTTGGAAAGGTAAAAAAAAAAAATGTAATTTTAGTTGCTCTTCTTTCTTAAGCACACATGGAGATCCACTTACTGCCCCGCTTGCATTCATAATAAGGAATTTTTTATTCTAATGACCGTATTTTCAGAGTAAAATTATCATATGCGTTTGTAATTAGTCAACATCATTAAGAAAAGCTTTAAGTGTTGATACGGAGAAGTTTGTGATGAATCAGGAGCCTATTTTTTGTGTTCGAAAAACTTCTTATGCCAAAAATACTTTTTCTAGCTAAGAGTTCCAAGACATTCATACACTTTCTGGTCTTTAGCATTGAGGTTGATCAGGTGGAAATGAGATTGCTTTAGTTTGTCATGCTGTGGCATTCTAAGGCAGTCTTCTCCAGGACCCTTTTTTTTTTTTTTTTGCTGGAAAACCTAGTAACAATTTCTCCCAAGAACCACCGGAAGATGTTGTGATAAATATGGCTGGAAGAAAATGAGCTCAAGTTCTACTTGAAGCACGGTGAATTCTTCCAATCACTCTTAGATGATCAGTCCAAAAGGCCTATGATATTCTGGAGGATTTTAGGAGGTGAGGAGTCCAAAGCCCAAGGTCTGTAAGGGTGGATCTGGAGCCCATAGCTTGTTAACAGAAATGGTCTGACTTTCATTGTATGCATAATTCAGCTGGTTTTAGCTAGTGCTTCAGACCCTAACATATTAATAATATTACATCCTTGTATTGGATTAGACTGGAAGATCGGATTGGCAAACTGAGCCTTACGTGTTTCTTTTATTCCTGTCTGATTCTAAAGTTCTTTGTACTCGACGTAAAAAAAAAAAGAGAAACTTTAGGAATATGGTCTGGTTTCGGTACTTCTAAAGTATTGTTTAGGGAGGTACTTTATTTGAGTTCTGGCCTTTGTTACTGTTAAATGCATGTAGATATAAATTCTGTGAATCTGATAACGCATGATTAATTTGGTTACTTGCTACTGTTAATGCAGTTCATGGATGATGCTGTCAACCTTATGAATAAGTCATTCATAGATCGCTAATGCCTGGGGCTTTTTAAGCTGTTGAAAGAAGAGGCAGCGGCAAATGGGGTTTACATGCTATACTGGATTGTATGCAATAATATGTTGCAGCTCGTGGACCCGCAGAGTGACTGTAAATAAGATGTTTTTACTATTGTTTTTATCATTTTTCCCCCTAGAGGTAAAACAGTATAGATCAGGTGATATATGTTGGATGATAACGGAAAGAGTCCTTTTATATGTCGAGTCATTACATTTTTATGGATTTTTCATCTCAGACATCAGATACTATGACCGTAATGTCTATGATTTTTCCTTCATCGATTCAAATAAATATGGTCTCAATGCAGCTTTCGCTTTGTTTTTATCCTGACAAATTTCTGCTGAAAAGTTCCATGTTTTGTGTAATCTATTGTTTGCTGGCGGTTTTATCTATAGTTAACTAATTTAGATGGAAAAACTTAGGAGCCATTTTATTCACGTGAATCTGCATTAATCATCCTTTTCTATGTTGTTCTATTTTTTTTCTTCTTAAAGGCGGGATAGTAGACCCCTGAAGTAAGCTTTTATTTCAGGAGCTAGGATCCAAACCACCGCCCTGAGGGTTGGCCACTGTCCTAAAGGGGTTCGGGTCCTTCAGGAGTGGCTGGGAGCCATAGGTGGCCGGCTGGCCAGCCCTATGGCGGCTAAGATGCCACCGCCTATTTTCAATCTATAATGTGGTTGTATGTTTCAAGTAGTTCTTGTTTCAGGCTATATCCTTCCCTATATTCTTTGCTTCATTGATAGAACTACCTCATCAGCTATCTCCATTAAACGCCTTATCACTAATATAGGCTGCTAAGATAGGGCTTCAAACTTTCGGGAGAATAGGGGCATTTTACAGGATTTGGAAGGCTTCCTATATTGTTTCTTTGGAGCTTTTAAGGACAAAGGGTGGACAAGTAAAACTAGGTTTATCATTTATGTCCAATGATAAATCAGCAAGGTTTTTGGAGCATCAGCCCAATCGAATTGTTCAATAAAAAATAAATTAAATAATAAATATATAATTTTAATATTAAATAAGAATTCGATGCAGTAATTAGTTAACAAAAATGTGTATGATTAAGAGTTTGAAGGTTTAAATCTTATTTCTTCCAAAAAAATTTTAATAAAAATAACAAAATTAACATAAACAGACTTTAGATATCCATCAGACTGGACAAGCCATTAATTCATGAATGAACTTGTCCAATTTTTTCAACAACTTCTCTACTAAATTCTAAAACACAATCTAGATCCCTTATTATTCTAAAACACCATCCGTATCCCGCATTTTTCCCTTCACTAATCATATTAGGTTTGCTGTAGTAAAATATAGCACTTTTGAACTTTAGTTTATTTGGCAAAGGACCTTAGCTATCTTCTAACATCTAAATTAGAACTAGTAGTTATTATTGAAGCAGAGTATTAAATCTGTATATACTGAAGAAAACGATGGTGCCAGTGAGATGACGGGGAATAAGCTTCATTGTCGAGAGGAAAACAGCCCGGACAATCAGCTAATGCTCTCAATAACCGTTTAATGATAATGGAGGTAGGGGTGCAAAGACAACTAGGAAATTCATCGATTGAGCTAAAACTTGAATTCAAATTCAGCGAAATTTACGTAACGATTTTCAAGATTTTGTAATTAGGGATAGAGGAGGACCCAAAACTATGCCCCATGTTTAACTATCTAGTTAGTTTATTTATGTATTCTTAGTTGGAATAGAAACCCAATGATGGAACTAGTAATCCCACGATACATATGTTGTCTTCAAGTGCCATTTTTCTGTCTTTCAGTCTGATCTTCAATCTTTCTTTCATTAATAGGACATTGATAAAAAAAAAGTCGCATAATTTTGACAATCTAGGCTTTGAAGTGTTTATATATACAAGTCAAAAAGAAAAAGAATGTACTAAAATTAACGAGAGAACTTATGGTGGAGTGGGCATGGAGTCGTTATCTTGGGGAAAAAGACATGTCTTCGTTGGTTTACTCAAAAAGCATTACCCTATTACCCCCACTACCAACCTCCCCCTCCCCCCCCCCCCATTACCACTAGTAGTTCAACGGAACAAATGAACCATTGAATTACAGCGCCTTATTCAAAATTGGTTTGCTGTTTAATTAACAGTGCCAACAAGACCACGTTTTTACCTTTGCTTGACTTGATCATATACTTAGCACTAAGTATTGGCTTTATTGGTTGGAACTTGGAAATTAGTCTTTTTTTTTTCCCCTTTTCAATCTCGGAACAGAACGAATTCATTCGGCTTCACGTTGGTGAGTTGCAACCTGCAATGTAAATTGAGGATGGGTTTTTAGAGTTAACTCACGAACCCTATTTTTTTAACGGTAAAAAATATGCACTGATTATGAATTTATGGTTTAACCTGATTAATTCATATGGCAACTTTTAAAAAAGGATATCCAACAGGTTTTATATTTAAATTTGAGCATCTATCTCTTACATTCAGATTGTGATATCTTCTTCGATATTCAAATTACGATTTCTTTTAAAGAGGACAATTCAAACCATAAAAAAAAATAGTAAAATGGACACTATGTTATAAAATAAAATATGAATTCAAAAATTGAAATTAAAGTCTCTGTCGTCTCTCATATAGGAGCTTTGGACTCTATTCGCATTCCATGAATTTTCCCATTATGAAGGAGCTTCCTTATTATTAGTGCTGCACCACTATCATCAATAATTCACTTTCAATATTATTGCCTTGGCATGATTTATCAGATCAAATAATAAAAGGGATGATAACGATAATAATAGGCTGTTATACTCTTTTTAAAGCATTCCCATAATCTTTCCTCAAAAGCTAATTAAAACAATGTTCCCTTGATTTGTCATACACTCGAGAAGGGATCATATCTTAATTTCTAAAATTTTTTTCATACATTCGAGGAGGGATCATATCTTCATAAATATCAAACAAGAATATTTTAGAAAAAATAAAATATTCATATAGAAAAAGGTAGTAGTAGAAGAAGAAGAAGAAGAAGAGTAGTTAAGAAAAGCAAGAAAAGAGCATAGAAAAGCAAAGAACAAATTTAAAGAGAAAGAAATTCCATTTACTTTTAAGTACTTCACCAAACAAATCCAAAAAAATAAAATATGGTTTTTTGAGTTTGATGCTTTACTTTAGGTCACTAACTATATAGAACTGCTGATGCTGGCGTTTGCTCTTACGTGCCTCTCGCAATCCCCTTTGTAAGGGTCACAATAATTCCTTACGCCAAGAATCTTTCCCGTCCGCAAACATCACCAGCTAGAGCTAGCCCAGCTGAGCTCGCCGCCCTTGGATTTTCCTTATAAAATTTTGGTGTTGGTCGGTTCATGCTGCCAGGATGCTTCACTCCAACATTTAAACTTCTTTAAAAAACAAGAATTAAAGACCCTTTTCTGTTTATAACTAATTAAGCAATTATAATAAAGAGTTATGCAAGTATTTTAGATCTATTTAAAGATCGAGTAATCTATCCAACTCAACAAGTTTTACTTGTATTAGATCAAATTAAGACATGATTTAAGAAAAAAAAATCGGCAGGCTCAATCTTGCCCGAATCATCAAATAAAAAAATATTTTGTGTTTAAAATTTAGTTATAAAAGTATATTAATATTAATGTAAACAACTTTTTAATACTTTAATATTTTTTTTAAATAGCAAAACTAGAAAACCAAGCTTGGTTCGAGCGTTGGATAATAGAATTGAAAAAATTCAAGTCATGACCCGATAACTGAACTTCTCTAAGTATTTTCATTTATAAATATAGACTCTGTGTTATTTCAATGAATCTTATATAATTTTAACTTCAAATTAACTAATTAACTATAATGCAATAATTATAAATAATATACTCAAACTCAACACGAGATTTTGTATTGGAATATGAACAAGTGCATAATTCTTGATTTTTTTTATAACAATTTTGTTTATGTTGCTAAAGTCAACTTGTCCACTTTAGACAAATGGGACATGCCAATTTCACACGGCATATATTGTATTAACAAATTAAATCTCATGGTCTAAACTAATGTCCCAAGGTGTTGCAAAAAAAAAAAAAATCAGATAATTGACTTTTCTTTTTAATTTTATAGAATGCAATGTAACTTTGCTGCTATATGTGTTTCCATGGCAAGGCTTTTCCAAACCTTAATGATTAGGGTATAAAAAGGACTATAAAATTAATCAAATTATTGGATGGGACATAACCGCCTTGATTTTGGGACTATTGTCCTTCCAAGAAGCAAACCCTACTGTACTGCACATGAAGCTGCTTGATTAAGTGGCTTAACACAATGCCCTTTGGTACAAATTAGAGATGTCGATCCGGTAGGTTTATATAAGAAAAAAATATATATGTTTTTTAGTTGGGTTTTTCGATCTGTTCAATTTCTGAATAGATTTAATGCAAACCCTATTTATATAATTAACAATTTTCTCATTATATAATCACTGTTTTTTATGTACTTTAAAATGATTTTTTAAAAATTTGATCACAAATTTTTTTTTAAAAAAACTGAAATCACCATCTTTTATCTCACAAATTTCATAAGAAACCAAACTAAGTTATTATCTTTTTAGAGATAGAACTATAATTAAGCGTGACAGTAAAAAAAATTTATTTTCATACGATGATTTTTTTTTAAATTCATAAATAGACTAAAAAGTTATTATATATCCTACTTCACTTTTTAATTATATTTTTTTATATCCTAAAAAAATTTATCACCATATTAATCTTACTTGCGAAAAACCTTTATTTGGTAAACACTAATATAAGGAGAGCCTTATTTCTAGAGAGTTGGTTACTAATGTTAATAAAAGTCTTGACCTATATTACCTAATGACTAATTTCAAGAGGGGTCCAAATGGCAGTTAAGTGAATGATAGACTATTAACGTAAACAGATAGCTTTTGTCTTGTTTCTAGTGTTCTTTATGTGTTCAATCAATCACATATTATCATGTGTCACATAGTATATGATAAAATATGAATGAAGAAATACAGATAAGAGCACTAAAGAAAAAAAAACAGAAGTTTTCTATTCGATTAGCACACTTGTGTTGGTTGCCTATGAAACTAGCATTAGTTAAAGGTTGCTTTACTATCCCAATAAGTGAGCAAAACAACCATTCAACAATGCCAACTTTGGCCAGGTTTAGTACTTGTAATTAAAGTTAGTACATACACTTTAAAAAGGCACTGTTAAAAACCAGATTACAAAAAAGTAAAAAACAAAAGACTAACAGAAATTAAGTTCAAGCAAGAAAAAAAAGCAAATAAAAGTAGAGGGAAGGGGTGGAGAGGCGCAAATTATGTGGTTCCAGGCTTGCAAACCAATCCTCCATGTGTAGGAATCGTTGGGAAAAAGTAATGGGTTTGCTTCAAAGCCAACCGAATCTCACTCGTTTCCTCGCCTTCTCATAGTTATATTGCATCTTCTCTTTCCTATATAATTTTTGTTAACGTATTTATGTTGTGTCTATATATTGATTTCTAACTTCCAAGGTTGGGAAACACAATACTGGCAAAACAAATTCCAGGGTTACTTGTCTTACAAGAGTTTCAATAAAAAACGCTTTCACTGAAACTAACATATCTAGTTTTTGTATATATTAACACCCACTCTTTTGCTTTTGATTTCAATTCATCGCCTTATATTTTTTCTCTAAGCTTGTTGTTTGAATTGGATTAGAGATTATGAAGGAGGGTCAGGAGGAAGTAGTTGTTTTTTGCAAAGATGAGCTGCAAATCATGAAAGGGAAACGTAGCAAGCGCCCGAGGCCGATGTCTCCTCTGAGCTTGGCGATGTGTTCAAGCACTACGACTACGACGATAAGTTCTAGCGGAGGAGAAAGTGGGGGTGAAGGTGGAAGAAATAGTGATGATTCGAGGGGGTTTGATTCTCCAACTCCAACAACAACATCTGTTGAGTTTGCAGAAAGCACTGAGGAAGAAGAAGACATGGCTAATTGTTTGATACTTTTGGCTCAAGGTCGAACAAGAAAATTGCCATCCGAACCAGCTTCTCTTGCAACAACGAGCAAGTTGACGGGGATTTATGTTCACCAGTGCAAGACATGTAATCGGTGTTTCCCTTCATTCCAGGCGCTTGGCGGACACCGAGCAAGCCACAAGAAGCTCAAGGCTGTTAACAATGAAGAGAATCATAATATTAATAATAACAAATCGTTGATGTTTGTGAAAGAGGATGTTCATGATGAATTCAATAGCATGAACACGATACTTTCACTTCAGATAACCAATAATAAGGCTGTTTTATGCCATAATAACAGCAAATCTAGAGTTCACGAGTGTTCGATGTGCGGTGCCGAGTTCTCGTCCGGACAAGCTCTTGGGGGCCATATGAGGAGGCACAGGACACTTACTAACGTTGCAACAACAACAACTTTGAGTGTTGGAACAAGAATTATCAGTGCTGAATCAGAAGATCGGTCCAAGAAACCAAAAACTGTTCTGCAATTGGATCTTAACCTTCCAGCCCCAGAAGATGATCATCAAAGGGAAACTAAATTATCATTAGCTTCCAAGGAAAAACCACTGCTCTTTTCGATTTCTTCTTTGGTTGATTGCCATTACTAGATACGCAAGTCCATCTTCTTTTTCTGGGGTTTCAGTCACCCAAAAATCAATGTGTATTATTAACATGAATTATTTTCTCATGATCAATATCGTTCATAATTGTCCATTCTTTTAATTCTTTCAAATTTAACTTTTTTCATGTTAGCGAAGTTGAAGAATTGTTTGGTTTAAGGTATCATTTGATCCATATAGAGATAAATTTCCTTTTTCTTTCCCCTTTTTTTTTTGTTTTTGGTTCCAAGACCTGTTTTATTCCTTTATGAGTTGGAGAAACATGTGATGAAATAGCGAGAGAGAGAGAGAGGAGGAAATGATAATAATAAAGAGGAGTAATTAGGAGAGCAAATGGAAAAGTAAAGGGGGGGGGGTTTGGCAATGAGTTTGCCACCACCTATTCCACAACGGAAAGTGGTGGATTAGGTTCTCCATCTTGTTTGGTTTGCAAGAAAAGCTATTTTTCATTAATATGACGCAATCCCACACTCAAGCTTTAAAACCCCATAGCTATTTCTAGTGACCTACGTGAAGGGAAACAAATTTGCCACTTAATTTCAGTAGCTAAACTTTTTAATTAAGAACCTGATCCCTCAAAGATTTTATGCCTATAGTGATGATTATACTGAAACATGTTGTCAGCAATGTTGTCCAAATTAGATGGTTGAGAGACCCAAACCATGATTGCATTACAATAGCTTGAGACTTGATGGCAAGTTCCCACTTTAAAAGCAGTGTCTTTCATCTCTCAACCCATATCTATACTTGTCTTCAAGTGAACATATGAACGTGTGACTGTGTCATAAAAAAAATATAAGAACTCCATTTCATTTCATGGTACATGAAAGTCTTACAAATATACCTAGTTTTTTTTTTTCCCCTTTTTGTCTTGTTCCACTCTTCAGGCAAATAGCAGCCCCCTCTTGTTTAAATGGGAGCTAATGGACATATTTGGTGGGTATTGAGAAGCCACGCCGTGTGAACCACATTGGCTTTCAAAGGCATCCAAAATCCATGAGAAAAGAGAGGTCAATTAGACAAAGAGAAAATAAGGGGATCATTGGCACATTTCTGGTGGTCTTACATTATCTACAAAAGAAAAACAAGAAAAACCCAATCCCAAAACTCTTTAAATATTCGTTTGCTGTCAAGCCATGAGGCCTGCATTTACATGTACAAATAAGATTGTATTTAAAGTATTTATTGGCTGTTGACGGAAAACAGCCTCCTTTTTTTTTTTTTTATCTGCATGATGGCTACCCAGGGCTAGTGGCCACTCAATTAATAAGAGGAGCATATGCAAAGTGTGGGCTTTGTTTGTAAAGGAGATCAGTTTTTATGCAAAGATGTGGTTGGCATTCGAAAGTCAGTCATCGAGGTATATTGTGCCTGCTTGAATAAAGGGGGAAAAAAATGCGGCCCTGAATCTACTCCCATCATCCCACACCAAGGTGGCCTCTGGAGCTGGCACTAGTAGTGGCAATGGCATATGTAGTATGAAAATATTTAGGAATCTTTTTCTATGGTTTGGAAGGCAAAGGATATCGGGATTGAGAGGACAGACTTCGAATTTATTTGCATCTTTGCTGTCCATTTCTTGTTACCCAAACACTTCCCCATCAAGTTCCATGAAAATGACTAGTGATTGTTACTTAAATTTAAGTGGGCATTAGATATTAGCATATATTTAATAAAAATATGTTTAATTTTAAAAAATATATCAAATATTTATATCTGAATATATATTAAATATAAATACTTAAAAAATAAATAAAAAATTGATAAGATAAATGTGCGGTAGAGAAAAATCCCAGTTAATAACTATGTTATACTTATTTTCTACTTTTCACCTTTAAAATAAAAAAAAAAATTTTGAATGCATATATGCTTTTATACACTTCCCCTGCGATAAAAATTCATATGCTTCAACTGTTTTGAATTGGTACGGATGAGAATATGCATACTTCATACTTACTATGGGCCCCCCAAGAAAGGTTTCTCTTTGGTTTGAGAATTAAGGGAAAAAAAAAGTCTACAAGCATAATTATCTTTTTTAATGTTCAGTTTCGTTCATTTTGAAATTCCATTTTTATGATTATAGAACTAAAATAAGAGTTTATAATCATAATAATAAAAATTTTAAATTAATTTTCATTTTTGTTTGTAAAAGCTCGAATGTTTATTTAAGTATGAGTCTCTTTTATAACATAATTGTTTTTTTTTCCTTTTATGAAAGATATTTGACATTAGTTTATCAAATAACTGGGTATTTGTTTCGAAAGAATCAACGATATTTAAAATTAAAAAAAAAACACTAGTACTGTATAATTTTCCCAATATTAAACAAAATATTAAGTATTTAATACAACTTAAAAAAGTATTTTATATATATATATATATATATTGACTTGCCATGCCATCTGCAGAAATAAGGAAAAAAACGGCGGCTCCAGGGTGCAATGGATTGATGGAAGAGGACGAGCACGACGTGTGGAAATTCTCTTTTCGAAGAAAACGGTCTCGAGATGGACCTTGAAGTCGACACCCCTTCTCACCTCCGCGACCTCGCCTCGGCCACCCTCGGTGGCGTCAATGCTCTGTGCCTCCCCCTAGGTTTCTCTTCCTCCTTTTGCTTTCACAATGTTACTCCATTCTTCTCCTCCTCTTTGTTTTAGCTTTGTCCATTAAATTTCTCTGTTCGCTTACCATAAAAGCTTTTGGGGTTTTATCCTTTTGTGAAACTTTTAAAAAATTATTTTTTGTGGATGGGGTTTTTTTTAATCTGACAAGAATTTTTTTTTTTTTTTTTGAAAATTTTAAGATAGCCCGCTTAGTTCATGCTCGTTTCTATTTGACATCTTATGCATGTAGTGGCTTTGGGTTAATGCTGGTGTGATAATAGTTTTTGCTTATGAATCACAATGGAGACTTCTTTTTTTTTTTTTGTAGATTTTTGAATAGAATTAAAGTGTCCATAGGAAATAGATAAAGTTAAAGGAGTATCTTTGATGTTGATTCAAGTTTGTGAATGTTTATGGAAGTGGGTGTTAACATATCAATTGTGATTCAGAATGACAAGCTTTGCATGTATGATTCATAGCTTATAACATATTTATGGAAAGTGTAAGGTGTTGAAGTTGATGAAACAATTTCTGAGCATGTCTTACGCTTACTTAAATGTTTTCATGGACACTATAGTGAGTTGTAGTTAGAGTTTTGATTTTTTTTCCCCCCAATGTTCATGTCAATGACGCTAATATAACCTTTCACGTAGGTCTTGCTTGAGATGGAAGGATTTATGCTTTTTGGTCGTTAATCAACATATTCTCGGAATGGAACATCTGATCTACTGTTTCTCTCGTCATTATAGTTGGACTCACTTGGACGTTGAAATGACCTCGTCTATCATATCTGCTACTGATGCCCTTTATTTTTCACTTGATTGTATAGCTAACATGAATGGCAGCACCGATGAATCTGTAGAAGATGGTGACACAGCTCTTCATCTTGCCTGCCTTTATGGTTATCTGCCTTGTGTCTGGGTCAGTTGTCTGATGCTGATAGTGTTGTTTTTTTCTACTTATTTTGATGTCTTTTATTCTAGCCTAGAAATTTTATGATTGATGATTTCATCCATTGCAGTTACTTTTAGAAAGAGGTGCAAATTTGGAGGCCAAAGATGAAAATAGGGCAATTCCTTTGCATGATGCCAGTGCAAAGGGGTAGGCTGGACACTTTTGTTTTGATTCCTCATCTCTAATTAGGTACTGAATTTTGTTTCTTTCTTTTCCAAATCCATTTTCAGGATTACTGAGATAATACGACTTATTCTTGACAGGGACACCAAGAATCAGTTACTATATCCTGAATCGCACAAAAGTGACGGATAAACTTTTGAGGTTTGAATATTGTGTGATTAGTTTAGTCACTGGATGTCTAGAAGGATGCTAAATTCAGTTGATGCAGAAGGTGATATTGTGAGTACAGTATAACACTTGAACCATCTTGAATTCTAATATTTCTCTTTTTGGCTTCATTGCTAGACCATTATTTAAGATCTAAAGCCAATCAATTTCATTTCAATAGATTCTGTTTGCTTGGTTCATTGAATGGCACATTGGTAAAAGATTTTTTTTGTAAGTATTAAAAATTGGAATTCTTTTGGCACTCCTCTCCCTTGGCTTGATGATGATGATCTCTTAGACAACCAATGCTTAAAATGACCAACTAGAATGAGATGGCTGCTTAGTTTTGCCCTTTCCCCCTATCGCTCTCCATTATTTGTTCTTGTGTGACTCTAAATCTATTTACACACCATCTTGTTTATGACTGCTATATGGTCCTTTGTTGTCAGCCTCTTCTAAATGCAGCACAAGGCGAGCATGTGAATGTCATAAGGTTGTTACTTGCTAATGGGGCTTCTTCCACAAAGACAAACATATATGGAAAGGTCAGTCTTCGCAAAGCTTTTCTAGCTTATACGTTCCCTTCCGCAATGCGTTTCTAACTTAAAATTCTGCAGATCCTGCATGAGCTAGCTGACCCCAAAACAGGGGGTTGGAGAGTTTTTGAAGCTGCCGCTAGCTTTCAGACCTTCCGGTAGAGTTATACCTGATGGTTTTTGAATATTGTCTAGCCAGTATTAGGATCAGGGTCGAGTGGTGGTTGCGACTCCAACATGGTCCACGGGCAGGTGACAGCAAAATTTTTTGAGGCTAGGCTCAGCCATGGATTGGTCTAGTTGAAGGTAATTCTGTTTTACATTTTCATTGATTTTACATCTAAATAATGTTAATTTAATTGGCATTCTAGTTAATGAGATATTTTTAATTGATTTTATAATGACGAGAGTTGTTCAATTATAAAATATAATATTTTACTCTTTGTTTAGTGTTTTTGAAAAGTTCAACACAATCTTATTTGATTTCTGTTTCATTTAATTTCCATATTATTTGGAAAAAAAAAGTTGTAAGTGATATTTTTGCCATCCAGAACAATACTTGACACACAATTAATCAAAAAAAAAAAAAAGGTATCTACCATGAGAAATAAACTTAAAATTAACCAAGACAAAAAGCAAACAAATTCACCTAAGTTAATTTGACCGATGATGATACAATTAACCATGGCAACTCCATTGGAAAGGGGCCAACAGAATCGAATATTGAAAGAAATTATAATATACATGATCTTGTAAATTGTTCACAATCTGTTAAGGTGGAAAGCTTAGAGCCACCATACATGGCTGCCCTGGGCTTTTCTATTGATAATGTAACTCATCCTTTCATGTTGAGGCCTCGATATCGCTGCAGTTTACGAGCAACAACCACCACCAGAAGGAGTTTGGTACTCTGGTTTCTGTTTTAAGATGTTTCTCTTTCCTACGGCAGACCCTTCTTCCAAAAGACTGGGAGCTTCCATTATCTGTGTAAGAAAATCCATAGCTTGTTAGAAACTGACAGATGAAATTATGCCATTAAACTTCTTTTTTTCAATCTAAGCCATAGCTATTCTTTGCTTATGATGCCAGCCTTTTATCCTACAATGTAACATAGCAAAGTCGAGAAAATTCGGATAAATTTACAAAGTTGTTCATTTAAATTTATCGTGGCATAATGATTTAATCCTGAGTAATCTAGTCACTTGTTGCTATTATCATGATCCATGAAGAATCATTGTCTGTATAAAAGTTTGGAAACAACCATTGTTAATGATTGAGTTCTATATAGCATATAACCCCGCTGCATGGTTACTGATCATTTGAACTGATCCACAACTCTATGATATCTAATATGTTGTATATATTACTGAAAAAAAAATTAAAAATTAAAAAAAGAAGCAAAACTGCTGTCACAAAAATGTTACCTTTAACGCCAGCTCCTCGAAGCATCGATCCACGTTCTCTCTTGTTTTGGCACTGCATTCGAGAAACAAAGATCCAAGTTCTTTAGCAAGCGCAAGCCCTTCTTCTCTACTTACAGCCCTTTCAGAGTCCTGAAATGTTAACAAATTGGATATAACAAAGCACTATGAATAAAGTGAAAAGAAAACGACTCAAAAAAGAAGTCCCCAAATGAGAAAATGAAATATGCAATATCAAAAGACGTGAAATATGATAAAAGGGGATTAATAAGATAAATCAATTATTTATTGACCTTATAGTTTTCCAACCATTTTCCAGGGATGTTCGGCTGAACAACTGAACAGGCTGAGAAGTAATTAAGTGGATTTAAAGCCTACTTTCATATGCAAAGAAAAGCATTATTTAAGGTAGGAAATGCTCTATGAGTGACATGAAGTTTCCCACTGTTGCATTAGTATGTAACTGTAGATAAATATATTGTCGATAAAGATGAATCATGAAGTTGTATTTAAGTTCAGCTTAATTCAAAATTTAATCTGCAGGAAACACGCATTTATTATCTTCCAAAATTTGATGGTTACGCCACAATCCTATGGTTTTTTTTTCTCATGAAATCTTTGTATCTACTTTACCCTAGAGAACACACGATGTAGGGGAGAACATCAGCAGAGTATTCTCTTATTGCCTATGCAACGAATTGCCCATTAACAACTTATCATTCTATCCTTAACCTTCTCAGGGTGAGGTGTTAAGGTGAGTTGATTTACCTCTTATTATTAATTTTAAGGATCAGAATAGGAACATTTAGACTTACTCTATCAAGTTTATTTCCAACAAGCATCTTGACACAGTCCTGATTGGTAGAGTAGAGCTCCACTTCTTTGGCCCAAAGATCAGACAAACTTGTGAAGGTTTCTTTCCGTGTTACATCATAAACTATAACCAAAGCCAAGTAAATAAGTCAAACGATTCAGGCAATTTAAACCATGAGCAAACAATATATTTGATTCAACGAGTTGAGCAGAATCAACAGGAATAATGATCGATAATTTATTTGGGACAAGCATATATTTTTAGGATCCAGTAACCACTATCGTGAAATGATAAGCCAAGGCACAAGTGGCGAATGCTTCTGCCATAAGTAAAAACTGCATTGACATGTAGAACGATAGAGCTCCTTCGGGCTGGCAAAGCAGATGTGCATAGAATTGACAAAAGGCATTGGGAATACAACTACATTATGGAATAGAGGGTACAAAGAAATGACTTTTTATTTTCCTTTTCGTGTGTGTGTGTGTGTGTGAGAAAGAGAGAGAGAGAGAGAGAGGGAGACAGAGACAGAGACCAAATATATCCAAATGGCTTTCTAAATGCTGTCCATCTTTCTTAATTAAACTATGATTGCTTTCAATGTTCTTTAAAAATTTTCTTACCTATTAAACCTACATTTGTCATAATCTTTCATCACCTACAATCAAACTTCTGCTTACCCAAACCAAGAGGAAAACCTTGACCAATATTTTAACATTATGCATGTCAATATGCTATAGTGACATAAGAACCAATTCGTGATCATGTTATCAGAAACATGAATGCTTATGATACCATTATGCAGTGATATTCTATTGCTAACTATTTTGCAACTTGACACCAGTGACAAGCTCCATCAAACAAAATCAACGAAGTAGAGTAAGTCATACATACACCAGAAATATGAACTCACCAAGAATGATCCCTTGGGAACCTCTATAGTAAGAGCTTGTTAGTGTTCTGAACCTTTCCTGTCCAGCTACAAGAAACATTAAGGTTCCAAAAATAAATCACGATTTCTCCATGTTGCAAGGCAATTAGTTTTAATATATTTGTAAAACCAGAAAAGTGAATAGCTAATAAAAGATTAAAGAAAGCAACATCCAGCTAAAACCAGGTCAAGAGAAGCATTTTTCCTCTCGCATCTGAAAAGTAGCTACATACCACTAACAACAAAGTTAAAACCCCAGAATCTCATTTCAACTGATTAATATATCATACATTTCCAGAAAATTGGATTTCATAACCGATGCTGCAGAATGTAGAATTCGTTCCATAAAAAGAACATCACATGAAAACATATTAAAAAATAAAAACATTTTTGTATAATTGTGTAGAATGGTTTTCATGAGAATTTTGACAAATTTGGTGCGGTAGACTGCTGGTGAACAGTTTGATATAGGACTTAAATAAAAGGTCAAAATCCAAGCAGCAAGCAGTAGAACAAAAGGAATAAAGCTCAGATGACAGTGATGCTAATTTCATGGTGATGTATTAGTGAAGATTAAGTCAGTAAAAAAATGAGCTCCCTTACACAATGAAGAAGTCAATTTGCAAGCCTAGACAATTTACTTCAATTAGACTGACAGATTTTCGCAAACAATTTAAATTTGAAAGTGAAAGACTAATAAGAAATTTTGAATGAATACCGGTATCCCAAATAGTGAGCTTTAATCTCTTCCCACCAACTTTTAGCAACTTAATCTTAAAATCCACACCTACAACATAGTTTCATACCAAAAAAAAATAGTAATAATAAAAAACGAATCAGAATTTACAATAGAAAGGCTAATCAAAGACTCACTAAGGGGAAAAAAATAAAGAGAAAATGAACCAATGGTGGGAGCAAGATCTTCTGCAGAAGCTGAAATGAAGCTAACAAGCAAACTACTCTTGCCGACACCCGAGTCTCCGATCAATAAGATCTTGAATGAAAGATCATAGCTTCCACTACTTTGCCCTGAAAATGATCCCATTTTAAAAAAAAAAAAAAATTCTATCCAAAAACAGAAACCCAAACTCTTACAAAAAAAAAAAAAAAATCTGTTCTTTCTCAAAGTCTCTGTTCTATCCAATAAATCACCCCTCCAAAAAAAAAGGCCTTGGGTAAGAAAATAAATTGCTTCTTTCCCTCAATGAAAAAGAAATTTAATAGATAAAGAAGAAAAAACAAAAGGAGAGAGAGATTCAATGCATTCTCTTAGAGAGAAGCTAGATGAAAACGGCTTTCATTACTTGGAAGGAGTGAAATAACGTATGGGCAACAATATGTCCTTCAGTTGGAACAATTCTTTTCCAGAGTACTAGCAACTGGGTATTGGATCAAAGTTTCATTTGATTGATGGATAAAAACTTATTTTGTTATGACTGGTAGTACTGTGCTATTTAGGATACCTTTTTGTTAAATTTTTAAAATCTATAATTAGTCATTTTATTTTCTTATTTGGATTATTGGTAACGGGTCGTAATATTTTGTAGCAGATTCTCTTTCTCTGTGTGGATAATTAGGAATTATGTTTGAATCGAGTGAAAGGGACAGTGAAATAAAAATAAAAATATAAGTTTAAATTAATCAGTTTAAACTGTCATTTTTTAAAATTTTTATTCAGTAAAATTTTTATATTAAAAAATAAAGATAACATTAGACGTTATTAAACCTACAAAAATAATTTTTTTAATAAATAATTGTTTATAAAAATTAAAATATTTTAATATTGTTAAATTTATTTTATTATTTAATTTAAAATTTGATTTTTATATTATTATAGTTTAATGGAGTTGAGAGACAGAGAGTAGCCTGGGGCTGACCTGCATGTTTAGGTAGGCAGGCACGGCACCAAGTAGTGAGGGATGGCTTTTATTAAATGGCATCATTAATTGCACTTTTTTCTATCGTCGAGCCAGATTTTCTTTTCCTTTTGTAATCAACTAGTCGCCCATTTCTATAACTGTAAAGTGAGAGACAAGCCTGAGGACTATAATAATAGCAAATATATAAAAATGTAAGCAACAATGCTACACTTGGGAATTGGGATCGATTAGGCAACAGGCATGATTACAAAAATCTATCTTAACATTATATGAAAATTCAAGGGCCACAGCCAATAGGCAATCAAAATTGAAAGCATTGCTCCAAATTGTTGTTTGTTAGACATTCTTTTTCTAAAGTTTAATTTGCATTGTAGACTCTCTCTCTTTATGTAGGCGTGGGGTTGGCTAAGGAAAAAAGGCTAGGACCTTAGGAGTTTAGGACTTTGGGACCATTCAAAGGTTCATCAGAAGGCCTACTAACCTATGAGTTTTAACCTTTATAACCTTTATAACCCAATACACACGCACCCCCAAGGAGTTAAAACTTCGTCCTAACACCTCTGGGTACGAGAAATTTGAGCATTTCATCGTTTTTATTCAGTAATTAGTATTTTTCATTTAAAGGATAAAATTTATGAACTCGAAATTTAATTTAATTAATTTATATTATTATTTTTAAAAAATAATATTTATTATATTTAAAATTTAAATTTTAATACTTATAATTTTTTTCTCTGATTGCACGTCTTTTTTAAAAATAGAGTTTAAATCTTCCTTTCTTTTTATATGTATGTATCTATGTATTTATAAACCCATGAGGATTGTCTCAGAAAATCAAACAATGGACCTGGCTTGAGCCTTAAAGGCATGAAGATTCAGCTAAAGGATCTAAGTGGCCCAATTATCTTTTGGGCCTATCTCGGATTTGCAAACTAAGAGCCCAAACAATGCCTTAAAATGGTGAGTTGGCACCGCCATTATTATCGCCTAGCAAGCGGGGGATTGGGATTTGGGAACGCCAAATTGCCAATTAGATCAACAGTACAGTGTGTAGCTTTGTAACCCAGAGAAACCCCAATTGAAACCCTAACAAAGAGCAAGAGAAACCCAAAGGGAGAATCCAGAGAAACATGGATAGAGACTGGGGCTCCAAACCCGGTTCTGGAGGTGCCGCCTCCGCCCAGACGGAAGCGATGGACCGCCGTGAGCGTCTCCGTCGACTCGCGCTTGAAACCATCGACCTCGCCAAAGATCCTTATTTCATGCGCAACCACCTCGGCAGGTATTAAATTATCAACCAAATTCTCCCCCCTTTTCTCCTTAAAAGTTCGATTTTTGTTTTTTGGAGATTAAAAATGCTTTATATTTTTTGGGTAGTTATGAGTGTAAGCTCTGCTTGACGCTACACAACAATGAAGGGAACTACTTGGCACATACGCAAGGGAAGCGGCACCAGACCAATTTAGCTAAGAGAGCGGCGCGTGAGGCTAAGGAGGCTCCAGCTCAGCCTCAGCCTCACAAGCGTAAAGTTTCTGTTCGTAAAACAGGCATGTATTTTTCGACCTCCACTTGTTGTTTTTTCAGTTTCTTTTTGTTGGTTTTACTGAATTGTTATTATAAAGTTAGTGCTATGAATTAAGAATGTAATGCTATGAGTATTAGAGCACTTTTAAGGGTTGATTTCGTAGGCTAAGCTGAATTGAGATTACGCATAAACCGAATAAATCAATTATGTAATGGCCAAAAATTGGTTTTGAAGAAATTGAGGTTTGAATTATTTTTAAGTCTCCTAACAATTACATTTGTATGTTTGGAACGACTACATAGTTTTATTCGATGTATGCTTTAATTTTTGCTCGGAATGTGCAAGAAGAACTGTTTGCATACTTCTTCAACGAATTTCCTTATTTGTTTCTTAAGTTATGAAGGTTTGCTCATTTGTTATTCTTTGTGTAGTCAAAATCGGGAGGCCTGGGTATCGTGTGACAAAGCAATATGATCCAGAGACGAAGCAGAGGTCTCTTCTCTTCCAGGTACATATTATGTACAACAGCAATTGAATTGCAACACACAATTATTTTTTTTATTCCTTATATTTATTTTTGGAAAATGATTGTTTGGTGTTTCTTATAGATTGAATATCCTGAAATAGAAGACAATACAAAGCCGAGGCATCGTGTTATGTCGTCCTATGAGCAGGTTTGACACTATTTTTTATTTCCTTTTTTGACTTCAAAGGCTTCGCATGGTTCTAGTAATTCATGATTGCTTCCCTGAATTCCTCTTTATTTACAATTGCAATTAAAGTCGTTCAGATTTTCATGCTGCTCCACTTTTTCCCCCCCCCCCTCTAAATGTGATTTTGGTCTGTTGCAAGCAATAAAATCTGAACTTCACATTTTCCGTATATCTGAATTCAAAATCTTCTTTTTATGTTTACTGTTCATGGATGCAGAGAGTTCAACCTTTCGATAGGAGATATCAGTACCTCCTGTTTGCTGCTGAACCTTATGAGATCATAGCTTTCAAAGTAAGTAAATCATACTACTTACCATTCTATTGATTCATGTGAATTATGTTTAGCGTTTGTGCTTATATATTTAATTTACCTTTAAGGTCCCAAGCACAGAGATTGATAAATCCACTCCTAAGTTCTTCTCACATTGGGATCCTGACTCGAAAATGTTCACGGTTAGTTTATTTATCATGAACTTTACTGCATCATATGTTTATCTCTTCTCACTTCTCTTCCTCCACCTGCCTCTGTTTTTTATTTTGGCATTAGGCGAGGACCCTCTATAAAGCTGAAGTGGTTGGCTAATCTTTCTCTTTGGCAGGAATTATTAGTTGCTAATTTTGCATAAAAGCACTGTTGAGTTTTAAAAAATTTCGTAGATAGTCTCTTACCAATTCTTTTGGCAATTATCAACGTGCAGTTGCAGGTATATTTTAAAACGAAGCCGCTAGAGGCAACCAAACCTCCACCTCCTCCTGCAGCCAATGGTACTGCAGCGCCAGGTGCTCCACCAAGGCCTTTGCCCCCACCACCTCCTCCACCGCAAGGCCTGCCAAACCCTCCTAGAGGGCCTCCTCCTCCAGTTCCTGGTTCATTACCGCCACCTCCGCCTCCTTTGGGAAATGGTCCTAGGCCTATGCCTCCTGGCGGAACTCCTGTTGCCCCACCACCACCTCCTGGTGGTAGTGGGACAATGGGAAATTTCACTCCTAGGCCTCCAACAATCCCTTCTCCACAAGGTTTTCCTGGCCATCAGCTGCAGGGACAGGGCATGCACCCACCCCCTCCACCTCCTAACATGGGACAGTAGTTCACCTGGCTTCAAGTGTCTTGGTATTATCATATTCTTGAATAATTTTGGGTCAGCTATTTCAGATCAAACTGATAAATGGATTTATTATTACCAGAGAAAAAATGTCGACTGCTCAAGATGTTTGTATGTTCGAGTTTGTGCTACTTGGATTTTACGTGTTAGTAACATTATCAGATGTTCTGAAGTGTTCGATATCACTGTCTAGATCTATGTGTTTGGAAAGCATGTGAAAATCTGGAAATTGATGAGTTCAATTTGCACCGGCACAGATCAGTCAAGTATAACCTTTGAAAGTTACTTGTACTGTAATCAAATCAATGTTATGGTGCTATCCATCCATTTTTGATATTGTTTTAACGACTTCCTTGGCATCTCAAAGATGGATTTGAAAATGCGGGATCTAAGATGAAAACAGAATTATTGTAAATTCATTTATTTAATTTTAGTGACTAAAACAATTATCCCTTAAAATCATTTTAGTGACTAAAAACCTTTTTATTAGTTTATTATCTTTTATTTTACATCAATATAAATTCATTTATTTTTGCTTATAAGTTGTAATTATTAATGAAGTATAAGAATCAAGCGTCGACCAAGTTATTAGTTCACTGTGTATTGCTTCAAATTGGCGAGTGTGTTAGGTTGCGTACAACATGTGAAAGGATAGATAAAAGAACGTGGAAAAATAGAAAGAAAATAAGATTGGTCAGAAATAAAGGTGCGAGGTAAGAAAATTGGAAAAACAAATCATTCTAAAAGAGAAAGAAGGAAAGAAAATGAAAGTGATGTGTGTTATATGGATATATTTATAAGATTATTTATTATTTTTTAAATTTTATTTTTTCGTCTTAAATTTTAATGGGTATAAAGATAAAATAATATATTTTTTATTTTTTTTATTTTTTAATCATATCAAGTAACGAGAGGAGTTCGTTTCACTTCTCTATTAATGAAAAAGAAAAAATATTTTTTTTTATCTTTTCATTTTTTTTCCTCCTGTAGTTTTTTTATATTTTCATATTTCTTTTTACCCTACCAACTAAAGCCTAAATTCTTGTTGATGGTATTTGGAGACAATAATGACTTAATTTTAAGAGACCGTTAAGTAAAAATCTAATGATAAAAGATGTCAAAAACTATCGAAATTTGATCTTTGAAACTTATTCTGATACTTAATAAATTTTAAAGAAAATCTAATAATAAAATATGTCAGAAGTTATCGAAATTTGATCTTTGAAACTTATTCTGATTCTTAATAAATTTTAAAGAGTGTTTTGGAGAGTCGGAATAAGTAGTTGGATTTTATTTTATTTTTCTTACCTCCGGTCATCGTTTAATTACCTATATAATACCCATTGCTGAATGTCTGTGACTGTGAGCTCGGATATTAAATCAAGTATCTGCTTTTTGTTTGAGATTGCCGAACAATGGCGGATCAGTTAGATGCTTTATATTCAATGGTTCAATTTGAAAGGGTGAAAATGAATCCCTCAAAACATTATGAACGTGAATTTTTACACACATTAATGGATTTGAAGGAAAATACCGAATAGAAATTTTGCATGACCACGCTATTGGTTGCTTTGACTTTGAGAAACCCACAAAAGAGAAGAAAAAAAAAGTATATTTGCCCTTGGTTTTCATTTAACCACTTTCAGTCGGTGAACCTTTTTCATTTTCTTTTTTTAGTGTCAAATTACAAGTTGTTAATTATATTAGAATATATTAAAGGCATATATACCATAATTAAAAAAAAATTGTTAAAGACTCAAGACTGCATTGTATGCCATGATTTATGTAATCTGATCAAATATAAATGGTTCTTTGACGAAAACTAAACTAAATCAAGAATTCTACATCAAATTTTCTTATTCTGCATTAGAAATAAACACTCGTCACTTTTTTCCAACTTCTAGATAGCCTTTTTCTTTTTTTTTTTTTTTTTCCTTGTTTCCAATTCATGCTGAAAAGTCTGGTCATTGTAGAATTATGATAGCAGTCCAGAGGGATCGAAGATGTTTATTGGTTTTGAGCAGGACCATTACTGTAAAACCTTAGATACGTCGAAGCTTGTTTGACTCTATATATACCACCACCTATGTACCAAAGCTTAACCCTTCACATAAACTAATAAATCGAAAGCAATTAATCAATCGATTTGTTTAAGCAAAAAAATGAAGCTTTACTTGCTCTTTGGCGTTACATTGGCCATCCTCATCTCAGGTAAACAAAATTCCGTTGTCCAAAATTCTTAATTGTTTTTTTTTTTTTTTTGGTTGTTTTTTCTCAACAATATATGCATGTATCAGGGGCTGAAATGGCGACCTTCACTGTCAGCAACAACTGTCCATTCACTATCTGGCCGGCAACCTATACTGGTGCTGACAGACCTCAGTTGCCGGACACCGGATTCCAGTTAGACTCTAAGGCACAATACTCCATTAATGTTCCTGCTCCATGGACAGGACGGCTTTGGGCTCGAACACAATGCTCAACGTCCTCCGGGAAGTTCACTTGTGCCACTGCAAACTGTGGGTCCGACCAGGTCGCTTGCAATGGTGCAACTGGAGCCACTCCAGCAACCCTTGCAGAGTTCACTCTAGCAGAAAACGGAGGACAAGATTTCTACGATGTCAGCCTTGTGGATGGCTTTAACCTGCCGGTTTCAATAACCCCACAAGGCGGCTCTGGTCCTACATGCACCGCCATTAGCTGCGCGGCGAACGTGAACTCGGCTTGCCCACCAGAGCTGGCTGTTGGAGGATCTGATGGGAATATCATAGCCTGCAAAAGCGCCTGTGTAGCTTTCAATCAGCCTCAGTACTGTTGCAAGGATGAATATAATTCAGCCGAGAAATGTCAACCCACAAATTACTCCATGATCTTCAAGAATCAATGTCCTCAGGCATATAGTTACGCTTTTGATGATAAATCCAGCACCTTCTCCTGCACTGCTGGACCTAATTACCTCATCACTTTCTGCCCATGATATATATATATATATATATATATATATGGACAGAACCATCTAAATATAAATGGCTCTAAGCTCCAATTCTGTCTCGCTGCTTGTTAATTACAAATATATCTAAATTCTCCCTCAGTAAGAATCGGTCTTCTTAAAGTTTGAAACCGTATTATTAATTACAACTATTATTACCTTTGAACGCCAAATACAAATAGGATATAAAAATAAATTAAAAATAATACAAATTACAAAAAATATATAAACATAATACATATACATAAACATGTTAAAATTTATATTAAAAAAATTATTAAAATTTATATAAATATATAATATTTTAAATATTATTATAACAAAAAATAATACAAACACAAACAAACAAGGTTTGGTCAATACTTTGTTGCATCCTACTCACTACGTGATCAGTGTTTAAGCAAAGGTTATGATTTAATTACAACTACAGTAAACACTAATATATATTTGAATTAAACCAAAACCCTTAAAAAAACAACAAATTACGTTGATTTCTTTAAACAATAAATTACGACTATTGTTAAAAAAAAAAATAAAACCAAGCTACCGAGATCTTTTTTTTTCGTGTAAAATATAAAAAGCAAAATTAAAGTGCCACTTTGTACAAGGCAATTTAATATTGAAAAGAAAAATGGAATATAGATGCACAAACATTTCTAACAATATTAAAAAATAGAAAAAAAAAATCTTATAATGTGCTTCGGCAGATAGAAGTGAATGAATTAAAAAAAAAAAAAAATTAAGCCCCACAAACATAATAAATGTTTTTATAAATTTTGACATTTTAGTAAAAACCAAGAATTCATTTTTTCAATTTTTATTTTGCGGTAATTTTATCTTACAATGTTACAAAAAAAAATCTCTATACGATCAAATAAAATCTCTCTACCAAACGCACTCGGTTAAAATTTTAACAAACCCCAACCTAAATATGCAAATTCTAGTGTTACGTCAGAATTTACAGTTTTATAATTACAAACCTTTGAACATTAAAATCATGGCTGAACCCAACTTAACCCACATATCAGCAAATCACTTAACCTCTTATAGGAACTCTTAAACGTTGACCAACCCAACAAGATGGGCATGGCACAGTTTGTTGGCGTCTAGGATGGGCATGGCTCAAATTACAATGATCTGACTTCATAATTCTTCCGGGTAATTGCATTTGCTATCCCTTTTAGCAGACTCAGAAGTCAGAATCATGATCCCTTTCGGGTAGAGTCAGCTCGATCGAGTCGAGCTGCTCTCCAGGAAATCGAATTAGTTGATTTAAGTAATAAGCCGAAGGCTGAAGAGCTTCTAGCTCGAACAACTGCATCTGCTGACCTCATCTTGCCAACTAACATTCCGAACACCTAAACCATAGTAAAACATTTTTCAGGCAGTTTCTTAGGAACTATGATAACCGTAATGATTTCAATGACAAGAACATTTTCAGAATGTAACCTGGGCATAGTAAAGAGCCAAAATGTTCTGATCATCCGTAATCGAGAGTATGCTGCTGGAAACGTAAATAGCATTTGCTTGGATTATCGGCCAAGGTGCATCAAAAGCCTGCATCATCAAGAACCACGTTAGCGTTTTCCAGCTTTCCATATTATCCCACATTAGGCTAAAACCAAAGTTATGTGATTAGGTTGACGAAAAAATAATATAGCCTCCAATATAGATTGTAAGACTTTAAAAGAACAACTTAGTTGCATTGCAGCTGTTAAGCAAATTATGCAGTGACGAATATTTTATAGAATAAATATGCAGTTCTATCAGCAAAGTGCAAACCTGTATGGTTGACACCATGTAAGTATCGACTCTGGAGGGAAGATGCTGCACAAACTGCCTTGTAAAATCCCTTACAAAATCCTCATAATCACTTCTGAAAGGGCGGGCAAGGTATATTTCACAATAATGAAATAAGAAAGACTCAACCATGTATGTTACTTTTCATTATTGCATACCGATGGTCAGAGTTTATACTATGCGAATTGAATAAAGCCAGCAACCCTTCTATCTCCATTAAAGGCGCAAACCGCTTGAGGGTGTTCTATTTTTTTTTTTTTTTTTTTTACAAAAAAGGAAAAGACATCATTTAGAAAGAAGCATCCTTAATAAGCTTCATGCACAAAAGAGGCATTGAAGATGAAGTCATTACTTACACGGCAGGCGTGTCTAACAGCAAGGTCATCATCATGTAGGTGCAGGATCAAGCGTGGGAGTGTAGCATGTATCTGGAAATGGTGATTAACATTTGATTAGTTTGATGAGATGCCAAATGATGCGAAAATTCATTCATGTTTGATTTAATCTTCAAGGTACCACATGAAGTAGGTAAATGGAAGTGTTATCAATATGAAAGGATAACATGAAAATGTAATAGGTCAGCAGCCTTCTGACATGTACTAAGTGTGATCAAAATATAACAAACAGTTATTAAATCAGATGGTAGGACTGATGAGACTAAGTTACTTTACGTAACATGCTCAAATGCTGACATAGTGGAGTTGGAACAGTTGTATAACTCTGATGACCGTGACACGCTGAGCAGGTTGAGAAAGGCTTCAAGACTTGTTCTTTTAGAAAAGGTGTTATGCGGTTCTATGACCCCATCAATAATTTTCACAACATATCTGAGAAGGAAGATTCAACATAAAAGGAAAAAAGACCATTTATCCTCATAAAATTTGACATGTTTATTTACTTGAACTGAAATCGAGTCAAATACCTGCTCAAGAAAAGCATCTTTCTGTGCCCCAACTCCATAATTGCTAAGTGCTCCAAATGCTGCGAAGGCATCAGCCCACATCTTTACATTCATGGATATCTGTATAAGATGAAAAGCATTGCCCATCCGTAACCAAACGCAGCTTAACAACAAAGAGTAAATTAACAACTGGAATTTTGGTGCATGCATGAGTGTGGGTGCAGCTTTCAAGAACAGGTGAGATTAACTAACATTGAAACGAAAACAAAGATATCAAGATTAAACATAATCAGTCGTAAACAAAAATTCTAGAACAAGGGCATGTTTGTAGTCTATCAAGAACCTCAGTAGTCACGTTTCTACAATCAAGCCTTACTCTATAATGCTTTATCGAAGGAGCTATCCAGTCTATCCAAGGAGATTTCAAAATTTTAATTCCACTTGGTAGGCAGTGGAGTTTGAGCCTCATTATGTACCTTTATATGTTAGTGTAAATTTTTGTCATGTTTAGAAATCGCTCCTGTGATTTCCCATCTGGTGAGAACCTAAACCTGAGAGAATTGTCCATGCTGGTATATCGGCCAACCATTGGGCACAAAATAGCTCAAGACCAGCCTTCATAACAAGATTTTAACAAAACAACTCAAAAGCCCACTTAATAATTTCAAGTTATTTGTTACTCTTTCAAGATTAAAGAACAAACAAAAAAAGAAAATAAATAATCTAAAACACTAATATATTTCTGGACAAGGACAGACTGGGCTTAGCCACAAATTCAACATGCATGAGCCAGCACTAATTTTACCAGGCCCGATAAGTTGTCTACAACAGCACCAAGGGGCCAGGATTATGGGTCTAGATTGGCCATGATGAGGTCTAGTTTGGAGTTTACATCCTTATATTCATAGGATAACTAGACCTGTACGTATTAACATGAATACCTGATCTCTTCCTGATCAACAAAAAACTATTTTAGAATTCTGTGGTACTTTATTAATTACTAAACCCGCTATGATGCCTTTCAGACCTAATGTATGATATCCAAACAAATCTAGGTGTATCTTTAAGCACTCTAGAATCTTGACCTAATAAAAGAAGTAATGCCATCTGTTTGCATTTGTCATTGATACGGTTATATTCAGGAATAGCCGTTGGAAGCTGTTAGTCATTATTTCAGTTAGAAGTCATTATTTAGTTGCTAGTCTGTTAGTTTTTAGTGGAGGTTAACTGTGCACGTGAACTAAAGTGTTTGATTCCATTGATAAATAAATTGTATTGATAGTTCAGAATTACACATGATGAATAATACTGGAATTCTTCTCTCTATCTCTTTCTCTCTTTATCCTCCTACTACTTCTTTTTCCCTTCTCTTTTCCTTCAGGTTTTTGCAGAACTCATCGAAGCACTTGGAATTCTATGGCCACACGCATCATTCGGTATTAGAGCCTTTTCCTAGCACCTCTCATGGTTGAAAATACAAAATCACAGGATTTTCGTAAATTTGAGGAGTCTATAAAGGAATCTCTTAAGGAAATTCTTGCCAAAATCAAAGGGCAAGAAATTCAACAAGATAGAGCCATGGCAGCATTGAAGCAGGACATTTCAGCTCTTAACCTGCAACAGAATTTTCTCATGAGTCAATTCCAAGAAGCAGAGACCAACATAATGGTGCAAGGTGGACAACAAGGTCAAGGTCACTACTTTGCTACATGTCAATCCAAGGTCGATTTTCCAAGATTCAATGGGGATGATCTTGGAGGGTGGATCTATCAGTGCCAGCAAATCTTTGAGGTTGATAGCACTCTTGAAGAAGCAAAGGTTAGATTGGCTGTTGATAATCTGGAAGGCAAAGCTTACAATGGCACCAGAACTGGACCCGATACAAAGGCAGCACAACAATATCTTGGGATGAGTACATCCAAGCACTGGAAACCAGACTTGGGGACCAGTTGTATGGGGATCCAATGACTGAACTTCTCAACTGCAAGCAGTCAGGTACAGTTAATACCATGACCTTTTCGAATCTTTGTTAGGAAGAGTAGAAATGCCTGAAAAGCATGCAATAAGTTTCTTCTTTAAAGGCTTTAAAGAATCTATTCAGAAACCTATTAGGATGTTTATGCCTAAGACCTTACAGCATGCCTATGCCTTAGCCAAATTACAAGAATCCACCTTGGAAACACTACACCGAGAATTCAGTCTAGAGCCAAGAACTATACCAAGAACACAACACCAGCCCCCTCAAACACCACCTCCAACTTCAAACTAAATACTGTTACCCCCGTTGTCAATCCCTTACCAAAACCAGCAGCAAAAAACCAACCATCAAATCCTCCCCATACTGTACCAGATAAACCTACCAGATCCAAAACTACTGCTGATTTTGATGAAAAAGGCAAAAGGCCTATCTTTCTGGTGTGATGAAAAATACAAACCAAGGTATAAATGCAGCCATAAGCAGTTGTATATGATTGGAATCAGGGAAACGAAGAAGAACAGTCAAGAGGAAACTGATGCTGATATGGAGGAATTGGAAGAGGAATATCCACAGATATCAGTGCATGCTATGAATGGTCATGTTGCTAGGGATATAGGACCATGAGGGTCACTGTTTTCGTCAAAAAGAAACCTCACCATATACTAATTGATCCTGGCAGCACTAATAATTTTCTAGATGGAAGTCTTACTAGGAAGTTGGGGTGTAAAATCATGGATATTGGGCACTTTAAGGTGGATTTGGTAGAGAGGAACAGTGCAGCATGCAAGGCAGTGTGCAAGGGCTTGTCATGGACCCTGCAAGGAACGACATTTGTTACAAATGTACTGCTATTGCCATTAAGCACCTGTGATATGGCTTTGGGCATTCAATGGTTGGAAACCTTACGGGTTATACAATTGGACCTTAAGCAACTTGGAATGGAGTTTACTGTGGAGGGAAGAAGCATGTGCTGCAGGGAACCCATAGTCCACCTGAAGTTAAGAGCGATCACCAGTAAACAGATGAGCAAATTACTACAGCACTCACCTGAATGCTCAATAATTCAGCTTCATAATCTGGAGCTCGAAGATGACAATGAGTTGATGTTCCATGCCATCAGTCCCACCATTGCAGAAGAAGTACCAATACCTAAGGAGATTCAACAGCTAATGATCAAATACAAAGAGCTGTTCGAAGAACCCAAAGAACTTCCTCCTCATAGAGGCCATGATCATAGAATCACTCTTAAGGGAGGGGTTTCAGCAGTGAATGTTAGACCATATAGCCACTCCTCTCTTCAAAAGGATGTTATTGGGCAGATGACTAAAGAGATGCTTGATAAGGGGTCCATACAACACAGCAACAGTTCCTTTTCCTCACCTGTGATCTTGGTTAACAAGAAGGATGGAACTTGGATAATGTGTATAGGCTATAGGAAATAGAACAAAGGAACTGTAAAAGACAAATACCCCATTTCCATTATTGAAGAATTGCTGGATGTGTTGTGTGAGAAATGGTGTATAGCTAGGTGATATTTTAGAAAGTTACTTAAGAGTTTTGACTATAAGATAGGATAGGATATTTGAATATAAGATGGGATAAGATTTAGTATTTGATTTTTCTAACAAATCTCATAGACCATGGGATTTTTATTATAATTGACTTTAGGTGCCAGATGAGTACTAGGACTGCAATATAAATATGTATTCTGTAATACTCTAAAATATATAACAGAGTATTTCTCTTTACCAGTTTTCAACATGTGTCAGAGCTATAGGGATTCGTTCTTTCATTTTTTTTTTTGGCCAGAATAGCCAGCTATTTGGTGAAGCTTCCCGGCATTCATTGTCGTCACCATAATCTATCCCTAGCCTGTTCTTAATTGCCATCACTATAATCCTTCCTTTCCTTTCCCTTCAATTCCTATAATGTCAAAAACAATGAAACCAATCATACCAGCCCAATTGGATGAGGTAATCCGAGTGCAACAACCAGGAGAGTTGCAGAGTATTCAAGCTGCTTATAGGTTAGATGAAAAAAAAAAAAAAAGAACAACTACATTAAGTGGTCATAGCTCATTCGTACAGTGTTAAAAGAAAGAGGGAAGATCAGCCATCTTATGGGTAGCAGTCCTAACCCAGGAGATCCGACGTTTGAAGCCTAGGATGAGGAGGATTCCATGATTATGGCATGGTTGTAGAACTCGATGACTCTCAAAACAAGTGACACCTGCAAGTTTTTGACCACTGCATGCAATGCAGCAGACTTATTTTAAAGCCAGAGATGCGGCCCAACTGTACGAGGTCAAGGTGAAAACAATGGCAATCAAAACAAGGAATAAAGCTATCACTGAATATGCGAACCAACTGAAATCGTTGTGGCAGGAATTGGATCACTATCAGGTGATACAAACCCAGTGTCCTGAAGATGCTGCAGTCCTAAAGGATTTCACTGAACGAGACAGACTTTATGACTTCCTAGTTGGAATTAATCCAGAATTTGATCAAGTGACGGTACAGATTCTTGGGAAATTAGAGGTTCCATGTTTCAATGAAGTGCTGGCCTTAATTCGAAGTGAAGAAAGTAGAAGAGGGTTGATGCTTGAACCACCAAGCACTGATAATTCTGCCATAGTGGTAGGAGAAAAGGGAACAGCATTTGAAGAAGGAAAAGAAAGTCAACAGAAAATTTAAAATCGTGATGGACTGTTTTGTACTTATTGCAAAAAAGTCTCGTCACACCCATGACAAGTACTGGAAACTTCATAGAAAGCTCGCAAGTCGAGAATAGGGTCAAAAAGGAGGGCAATCAAAGAACAAGCAGCAATGTGGAGAACAAGCAGCAAGTCCACATTGCTACAGATTCTTCAAACAAGTAAGGTGGTCTGAATCAAGAAAAGATTGAAAGAGTAAGATCACTTATCAAAAGCTGTGAACAACATGAAGAATCTCCAGGTACTTGTTCTTTAGCATATTCAAGTAAGTTTCCATCTTCCATGGGAAATTAGAGGTAAGTTTCCATCTTCCATTGGATCCAAGGGCTCTAAAATGTGTCTTTATAAACTATTCTTCAACTCAGAAAAGGTATAAGTGCTATCATTCTCTATCAAAAAAGTTCTAATCTCAGTAGATGTCACGTTCGATGAACGAAAGTCGTACTTCAACAATCCTTATCTTCAGGGGGAGAATTTAACTAAGGAAGATAAGGATAGGGAAGGTGTTTTTTGCTTGTTTTACCATCACTTCCTTCATCCACACCTAAGAATCTATCTAAACCTGTATCTGAACCCGTGTCTGTGTCTGAACCTGTGTCTGAGTAGATGCCTACACCTGTAACCAGACCTGAACCTATACTGGAGACATTAGGTGAATCATCTAGGCCTGAACATATGACTGGTTCTGCTTTGAGAGATGTAAGATTTGGCAAAGGCAAGGTGTTCACAAGGACGCAGATGGCTATTCCTGAACCTATGCAAGTTCCAGAGTCCAACTTAGATTCTTCGAATGAGGTAACAATTTCCAATCCCGATACTGAATTTCATTTGAATAATGATGATCAGGAACTATCAATCGCCATTAGGAAAGGAACTAGGAAGTGCCCAAAACAACCTCTCTATCCACTTGCGCATTTTTTGTCATTTGAGAAGTTTTCACCAACCCATAAAACCTTTCCTGTAACCCCAAACACTATCATTATCCCTACTACCTTATCCGAGGCTTTGTCTAATGAAAAATAGAAACAAGCTATGAAGTTGGAGATGGAGGCATTGAAAAAGAACAAAACTTAGGAATTAGTGAAATTACCGTAAGGAAAGAAACCAGTGGGCTATAAATGGGCGTATACAGTGAAGTATAAGGTAGATAGGTCGATTGAGAGATACAAGGCACAGTTAGTAGGCAAGGGATACACTTAGACCTATGGAATTGACTACTTAGAGACTTTTGCTCCTGCTGCAAAAATGAATACAGTTAGATTGTTGCTATCACTAGGAGCAAATTATAGTTGGGATTTACAACAGTTTGATGTCAAGAATGCTTTCTTGCATAGGGAACTAGAGGAAGAGATTTATATGGAGGTTCCGCCGAGGTCTGGGAAGCAGCTCGTACTATGTGTAAATTAAAAGAAAGGCCTTATATGGCTTGAAACAGTCACCACGAGCACGGTTCTGAAGTTTTGCGAGAGTTACGTTGGCTAAGCATTACAAACAAAGCCAAGAAGATCACACATTATTTATTAAACATTCTTTCAGGGGGAGTTACAGCACTTTTGGCATATGTGGATGACATAATAGTGACAGGAGATAATATTAAGGAGAATTAGGCCCCGAGTCAATACTTGGCTAAGGAATTTGAGATCAAAGAGTTCGGAAGGCTAAAGTATTTTCTTGGAAACGAGGTTGCTCAATCTAGAAAAGGGATTTTTATCTCTCAGCAAAATTATGTCACAAATCTTCTCAAGGAAAGTAGCAGGACAGCAGGCCAGCAAGTACAACCATGGATCCAAATCTTAAACTTGGGAAAACAAAGGAAAAAGCTACAGTAGAAAAAGAAATGTATCAACGCCTAGCAGGAAGACTTATTTATCTCACACACAACTAGATATAGCATATGCAATGAGTGTGATTAGTCAGTTTATGCATGATCCAAAAGAGGTTCATCTATAAGCAACCTATAGAGTACTATAGTATGTAAATGGAACGCTAGGGAAAGGTTATCTTGTTTAGAAGAAACGGAGGATTAGTGCTTAAGGTAGACATTGATGCTAATTTTGCAGGATCAATTGATGATAGAAGATCGACTCGAAGGTACTGCACATTTCTCGGTGGAAATCTTTTGACATGGAAAATTAAAAAACAGTGTAGTAGCTCAATCAAGTGCAGAGGCCGAATTCAGAGAAATGGCTCAAAGTGTGTGTGAACTACTTTGGTTGAAGATCATTCTTGAAGATTTGAAAATTAAATGGGATGACCCTATGAGACTTTACTATGACAACAAAGCTCCAATCAGCATAGCTCACAATCCGATACAACATGACTAGAAAAAGCATATTCAAATTGACAGACACTTTATCAAAGAAAAATAGGAAAGTGGACTAATTTGTATGCTGTTTGTACCTACAAATGGACAACTTGCTGATGTTCTTACTAAAGGACTGAGTAATCCAGTGTTTCAAACTATTGTATCCAATCTGGGAATGGTTGAGAACTTTTCACCAGCTTAAGGGAGTTGAGAAACCATGTACAACTAGGTGATATTTTAGGAAGTTACTTAGGAGTTTTGACTATAAGATAGGATAAAAGATTTGAATATAAGATAGGATTAGATTTAGTATTTGATTTTTCTAATAAATCCCATAAAACATGGGATTTTGATTATAGTTGACTTTAGGTGCTAGATGAGTGCTAAGGCTGTAATATAAATATGTATTCTATAATAATCTAAAATATATAACAAAGAATTTCTCTTTTCCAGTTTTCAACAAGTTGCATGGGGCTGCTTGGTTCTCAAAGATTGATTTAAGGTTAGGATATCATCAAATAAGGATGCATCCTCCAAATGTGCATAAAACAGCCTCCAGGACACATGCTGGGCACTATGAGTTCTTGGTCATGCCCTTTGGCCTTACAAACACCCCTTTCACCTTTCAGAGCCTGATGTATGATATTTTAGGCCTTACTTAAGGAAAATTAAAATGAGGTTCTTTGATCATATATTGGCGTATAGTAGAAACCTTAAGGAGCATGTTCAACACATGGAGCAAGCGTTCCTAGTCTTATAGCAACATGCATTAAGGGCCAAAAAGAGTAAATGTTACTTTGCTCCACATAAAGCGGAGTATTTGAGGTACATCATGTCTGCTACTAGGGTTTCAACAGATTCGAGGAAGATTGAAGCAGTCCAACAATGCCCAGTTCCTATAAATGCAAAGCAATTAAAAGGATTTTTAAGATTGACAGGCTATTCTAGAAGATGTGTGCAGTGTTATGGCCTTATATGCAAACCCCTTAATGAGCTATTAAAGAAGGCCTAATTTGTCTAGATGATCACTCTCCTGAAGCATCCATGCAACTTCAATCTACCATGATCTCCCCTCTTGTACTGGCTCTTCCCATCTCAAAACCTTTTGTTATTGAAATAGATACATCAGGTAATGGTATAAGAGTTGTATTAATGCAAAAAGGTCATCCCATTGCTTATATCAACAAAACATTATCTCTTAGACATCAGGGCCTCTCTGTCTATGAAAAAGAGTTACTAGCCATCATTTATGCGATGACCAAGTGGCATCCTTACTTGGTAGGAGACATTTTTCTATAAAAGAAGATCACCAGAGTTTGAAACATTTGCTGCAACAAAGACTTTCTACTCCTAGACAACATGCTTGGTTAGGGAATGGAGAATGGGGTATGACTATGACATTGCTTATAAAAAGGAATGGAGAATGTTGCTCCTGATGCATTATCAAGGGTTCATTCTCATGAACTCTTGCTTATTGCTATCATTGGAGTTTTTCTAGAACGATGGCCACAGATACAAGCCAGCTAGACCATAGACCTGAAGTGAAAGAATTAATTCAACAATTACAACTAGGGAAGTTGAATGACTATCCTTATACATGGACGAAGGGTCAGCTACGAAGAAAAGGCAGAATAGTGGTTGGAAACGACCTAGACTTGAAGACTAAGCTCATACAGCTGTATCATGATAGAGGGATAGAAGTTACACTGGAGTTCAAGCTACAACAAAGAGGCTTAATTCTCTATTTTATCCGAGAGGGCTTGATAAACAAGTGCAACAATACATTAGAGCTTGTGATGTTTGTCTATGATCCAGTGCGTATCCGAGGTTACTGCAGCCTCTACCCATCCTTGCCATAGCTTGGTCACAAGTGAGCATGGATTTTATAAAAGGTCCGCCTGTTTCATATGGCAAGTCAGTAATATTCGTGGTAGCAGATCGTTCAACCAAGTATGCCCATTTCATGAGCTTAAGCCATCCCTACATAACCCTTACTGTGGCTCAAGCCTACATGGATTCGGTCTTCAAACTCTATGGTTTCCCTAATGTCATCATCAGTGACAGAGATGCTACATTTCTCAGTCGTTTCTAGCAAGAGTTATTCAGAATTCAAGGAGGATCTTTAGACATGTCAATTGCATACCATCTCCAATATGATGGCTAGATAGAGGTGGTAAATAGATGTTTAGAAACCTTTTTGAGGTGCATGCCTGGAGAGCAACCTTAGGCTTGGAGTAAGTGGTTATATTTAGCTGAATGATGGTATCGCACCAACCATCACTCAGCTACCAATCTCACACCCTTTAAGGCCCTCTATGGATACCTTCCACCACTACATGTTCCTTATTTTCCAAGAGATTCACAAGTCTAGACAGTAGATGCTAGTCTGCAGGCCAGAGAAGCCACGTTACAGCTTCTTCAGCATCATCTGCTTAAAGCTCAATAGAGAATGAAAAGCCAAGCTGATAAAAATAGGAGTGATATAGAAAATTTCAAGTTGGAGATTGGTCTACTTGAAACTGCAGCCTTACAGACAGAACTCACTTTCCTAATAGGCAATTCTGAAAATTGGCTCCAAGGTACTTTGGACCTTACCAAGTTGCTGATAAAATTGGGAAGGTAGCTTATAGACTGGCTTTACCATCTTCGCCAAAGATTCATCCTCCTTTTCACATGTCTCAATTGAAAAAGAAGATTGGGAACAATCTACCTGTCCACTCTCAACTCCCTTTTCCCCAGAGTTGGAACCAATTGCTATATTGGATAGGAGGATGGTAAAAAGGGGTAATAAGGTTGCTACTCAAGTCCTTGTCCATTGGTTGAACTCTTTTCCCAAAGATGCAACTTGGGAGTACTTACTTGATTTACAGCAGTGGTTTCACAATTTTCAATCTTAAGGGCTAGGTTCTTCGGAGTAGAGGGGATTGATATGGTTATATTCAAGAATAGCCATTGGAAGTTGTTAGTTGTTATTTCAATTTTCAATTGCTAGTCTGTTAGCTGTTAGCGGTGGTTAATTGTGCATGTGAACTAAAGTGTTTGATTCCATTGATGGATCAATTGTATTGACAGTGGAGAATTACACATGATGACTAATATAGCAGTTCTTCTCTCTATCTCTTTTCTATCTGTATCCTCATATTTCTTTTTCCCCTTTCTTTTCCTTCAGGATCTCACAAACTCATCCAAGAACTTGGAATTCTTTTGCCACCCGCATCAGTCATGAATATCAGATCTTTGAAATCCCAAATTAATCACTAATGCTAATTTACCGGCCCATCAAATTGAACCCTAAAAATTTAGGAGTCCATGAAAGATTTTGCAAAAGATAACATCAAAATCAATCTTCTTGCGACCCAACATGCAAGATTCCCAGCTTGGAGCACATGAAAAGGGAAAAGATAGAAACAAGGAAATATGGAAGAGTTGTTGCATTACTTTGGTTTCAGTTTTAATCGTAACAGTATCTTACAATTTTATTTGTAATAAATAACACAGAACAACAAATTATATAACAAGAGAGCTATTATCAGTCCATTTTAATATCTACCATCCTGATCTCATACTAACACATAATAAGCAAGGTAAATTTAGTCATGTCCTAAAGTGATTTAAAAATCTAATGTCTATGTAAATAGCAAGGCAATGCACCTGTAGATTGCGAAGCCGAATAGATAAATTAAGTAAAATGGGTTCAACAGCATCTTTGGGTGATGACTCAAGAATCTACAAAAAATTAGAAGATCAAATAATAATATTATAATAATGGAGTATAAAACACCTATTGGAAGATTGTATATATAATTATCAGGCGCAAAACCATACACAAAGTGAATCACAAACTATAAGAAGAAAGAGAATGAATAAATTACCATCAATAAGCATGACACGGCAGTTAATTGCACTGTTTCATCCAAATCATCAAGCAACGCAAATATTACACCCAAAACTTGAGTTGCATACTGGTAGATATGAACAGATGGTATCTGCCATAGACAACAAAACTCATACTTTCAAAGGGTATAAACAAAGTGAAATAATACAACCTTACAAATATTAAACTTGAGACAGAAATTATGAAAGGAGTCAATGCGAGTAACTGCAATTGATTACGAAAATGGCACACTTAAAATCTGCATGAATATCCATCATATACCTTCACTAATCCTCTTAGACAAAGACATCTAACTGTTGGAGATTCATCTGAGACATGTCTGCACAATGCTTCTACCATCTCCTCCAATATGGAGCTAAATCCGCTGCTGCATGATAGAAATTAGCACATAACAATTCTTATCAAGAAAAAGTGATGACAATAATGACGCGAGACACATTTAGGACAGCAATAACAACAAGAAAAGAAATAAAAAGGGATACAAGTAGAAAATAGCTAGAACCTTCAAAGATAGATAACACCATTCATACCTGTAACGAACAAACTCTGATAACGCAGCAGCTGCAGCTTCCCGTTGAAAATTTTCTTGAAGGTTCAATGATTTCGTGAAAATCTTACATATATTCTGAACCTGTATAATTTGTTACAACATTTCCAAGTATTTTCCTTTCAGTATTCCATCAGCCTCAGTCAGAAAAGGTGTCATAAAGAAAGAAAATACCAAATGAGTAGTATTACCTCTTTTGGTCTCTTCATAGAAATGCAGCCAGCTAAATCTCCAATAAGATTAATCCACTTTTCCTTTTCATTTTGCTCACCATCTCTAGCCAAAATCTGAAGAAAATATTTAATTTTGTTTTAACTTTGTATTAATATGTGATGCTTTTTTCACTGTTCAAGCAGTAGCAGCCATTAGTTTTATCAGAAAGTCCATTACCTTTCCCATTTCAAGGTCTCCAACGCATTCACAAAAGGCCTGAAACGCAGTTAAAAGTGCACTGCACAAGTGGAGAACGAACATGATTTATTTTTTTAACTGAACAACAGATTCCAACTGACAGATACCTTTGTATATTAAACAAATAGGACACTTGCCGTAGTGGTTCATGCTGACCAGAGCTAGCTAGACCATGACACTTTCCAAATTGCAGTATAAGTGCAGCAAGAACTGAAGAGTATCTATGTTCAACAGCTTTCTTTCCAACTTTACCTCCACCTCTGCAATCAAGATGAAACATCATAAAACTCAGGAGACCAACAAAATAAGATAAATTCCAATGAATGCAATTGATCAACATACCTGAAGAAGGCAGTGAGGGCAAAAATAGCAGCTTGCAGAATTTCATTCACTAACTGAGTTTCAGAAAGAAGACTATAGTTTTCTCCTTTTCCTGGATCACTTTTAGTGACACGAGTCTGATTAAGGACCAAGATCAGATGCTCCAGGAACAAAACCGATAGCATTATATGTTGGGAAAATGCCTATTCAAATTAAGAAAAGGTCAAAAACTGAAGGAATCAGTTCATAGCTGTCACAAAATAAGAAAAGTAAAAAGGAAAAAGAACAACATAGAGCATGAAATATACAATAATGAAATATAGATTTGCACAAAATGATAATTCAGCCAATGGATTGAAAAGGAATAAAAAAGAAAATGTTGGTGATGGACCAGTAACATCATTCTTCATAGAGCAAACACACGGACAAATGCAAAAAAAAAAAAAAAGCCCTCATTTTCTAACAACTTATTACTGATAACTTTGAAAGCAAGATTTCGGCAAATGAGAGACTGTCTTGTCAACAGGCCAATTATTGCCTTTCCAGTCACAAAATGAAAACCATGTTTTACCATAATTTCTCCAGAAATCCACAATTTAAAGAGGATTTGGAAACTAAAAGAACTAGTGGTGCGTCACTCCTGCAAAGGACTGCCATCACATTCAGAAGTTCTTGTATATACCAAGTTAGCATACTTGACTCATCACAACAAAAGAACAAGACCTAGAATATATGTTGTCCATTTCTAGGCGAAATCCAGATAACACAGGAGTAGTTCACTATGAAAGGAGACTCACATGGAATGCATCTTGCATTGCCCAGCCACCACGTATCCTCGATATATCTTTCGTGACAATATCCCTTGCAGCAGCAGTCAATACTTCATTGAAAACAATTTTTGCATTTGTGTTCTCAGATAGAGAGGATATCTAAAGTTACTTAAGGATATACAACGATCACCATAAGTCAATAAATAGGAACTCACAGCTGACTCTGCAGACAACAACAATGATCAAACAGGAAAAAAGTTAACATCAGCTAGGCTAGGAAAGTTCAACAAAAAAAAAAAAAAGGGAACAAAGATACAGCTCCAAGAACTTCTACGCGTAATAGCTTCTCAGTAACATGCCCCGCAGCTGCCAGCAAAGATTGAGCAGTCCTGCAGAGAGGCTTGATCAACCATACTTCCAAAGATCTCTTTATCATATGAGTATACAATTAATGAGCTAACTAAAAGTGTATTTTCTTATTTAATAAAAGCAAAAAACCTTGAAACATCAGTTTCAGTCAGCTCAGCCCCTCTCTTTGTTACAAACTCAATAACAGCTAGGATAGCACCTTCAGCTGACTGCCTGATCCTGTCGCAAATTGCTGGCATGCAACCATGCAGGGTGCCTACAAGCTGCAAGTAATAATCAAGAATAACTACTGCTGCTTAGTTAGAATGCATTTAAATTTTGAGACAAACAAACAGAAAGATAAATCTCACCTCATCCTTAGTCAAAAGAATACAGACAGAAGCAACAATTCGGTTAAAAACCTCTGAGGGATCAATTGAAGTATCCTGCAAACACAGAAGATTTTTAATTAACCTGGGACAAAGTGTCATATGTACAACTTTATGTATCTTCAAGGGGTACAGTGGGGAAGATGCAACTTAAAATAGAAATGTAGATGCTCAGAAATAAAACATACACTTCTCAAGATGGCTATTACGTCCTCAAGGGAGGATAAAGCACCATAGCATAACTCTATGTCGCCACCGCTGCTAGAACCTAGAGGCTTTGGAAGTGAAAGAGCGATGCTAAAGAGTTGATCAAGAATCTAATCAGAGAAAAAAAGTATTAAAATCCTTTCCATCTTTTTGCAGAAATTAAATGCCAATACACCATATACAGATTAATACAAATTAAAAAAATATACAGGTACTGGAAACTTCATCTCTAAATGATACCAAGTCTTCCCCTAGACAGATATAATACCTGAGCAGAAATTTTTCTAACTTCAGAATCAATGTCTGCACAGCGTGGAAGATACATTGTAACTCTATCCCCCAAAGAAAGAGCTTCACGGCTTGGCAATACATATGCCGCTGACAGTTAAAGAAAAGAATTCAACATGATTAGCAAGAGGCATGAAAAATTTGTGAACTGCCAAAGGAAGTGCACTTACATGGTAAGTTGGAAAAATTTCTATGCAGAGTACGGTCAATTTGCTTGCTGTGTGAGCAACTCCCACGACAGCCTAACGCACAATAGCCACTAACGCAGAGCATCCGGAACTTGACAAGCATCTCATATACTGCAAGACAACCTCTTCTTCTTTGATAATCCACATATGAAGAAACATATTGATCAATTTGTCTTAATATGTGCAATAACTGCTCTGCTCTGCTTCTCCCATCCTCTCCACTATTTTTATTTTTCACGTGTTGACAGTTAGAACAGCCATGAATCATAAATCAATACATACAAAGATATGGAAAATTTGTAAACAAGTAGACCTATTAAGATTTTTGCAGATGGACTCTGTTCCTTACATCATCATCAACCAAATTGCTTTTGATATTGCTGTCAAACATGGATGCTAACTAACAACAGGAAGCTCTACAACAATGGAACAAATTAGCAAAGTAGCTAAGCTCTTAGAGGGGCACCAAACTTCTAAACAAGGTTTTTCTTTTACGTCTCAACTATTTGTGGGCTGTTCTCCATCTACCCTAGGAAGAGACCTACATTCGTAATTGGGGCAGGAATAAAACAAATTCCCTTAAAAAGATTAATCTCCGTAACTGGAGACAAACTTACGTTCAAAGTACATGATCATAGGATTTGGGACAGAGAACAAGATTCTTATGCATTGAACAGCCATGGATGCATAAAGTGAATTTTAATCTTTCAACAGAAAAATTGGCATCATTTCTTTAGGAAACGGAACTTGAAATACATGACAACCTGCTGCAATAATTATCCCACAGTTTTCTGGCATTACAAAAATGTGAGATCGAGTTTTCAGATATACAAAATTAAACCACAATAGAAACATAAAAGCACAAAGATTTTACCCTTCATCGTCAAACCAAAATGGAAGCATAAAAGGTTCATATAGAACAGAAGTAAAGATACCCTGTACGCTTATCAGTTGTGGTATTTTTCCTGTGTTCTACATATAAAGTGTCATATTATTTTATTTAAGGAGCACCAATATCAACTATACTACCAAGATGGCTTGATTAAGTTCCAGCGATCGATTAGGATTTCACAAATCAAAGAAATATTCTCCGCATACATGCAATCATACTAGTGATAAATCTTACAATACAAGAAAAAAGCTCAACCCATATTTCAGCGATACCTTGTGAGAAGAATGGCACATAGAAGAGTGATAAGGTTATCAATAAGGGGATTAATAACATCTATCGGATCATTTGGCAAAGCAAAGAACCCCAAGGTAGCCTGTAAATATTTTCAGAAGTATTCATGGCTCCAAGTAAGCAATTACGGAACAACATTTACATTGCTATTAAGATTAACAAAAATAAACTGAAAGCATGTACCTTCATAACATGATTTCTTGTTTCAATTGTCAACTTTGGCTCCACCGAAACCAAGGTGGTACAGGCATTCAAAGCAAGAGCCTAGAGAAGAAACCGTAAGCAGAAAAGAGGTCATATATCCCAATATGAGTTGAGTTAATAGACAACAAATACCACTCATCACAATATCAGTTGCAGTAATAGACAATGAATACGACTACATCGTACTGCGATTATTAGAAGCAATAAAAAACCTGGGTGCGCAGAAGTTCAAGACTAGAATCAGCAAAATCATCGGTTTCATCTCGACCCATTAAAGTTAAAATGTAGTCAAGCAACTGGTCTCTTCTTTTCAGCGGGAATGGTGCACCATTTTCAGCAGCATTAATGACAGCACGACCTACATGAACAGTAAGTCATATCAACATTACAAGTTTGAATATCAGAACAGCTACTTTCCTATCAACATATTAAGTAGGTGAATACATTTTCTAGCATTTTTATTTGTCCATTATATCCAACCAGCTGTAATCAATAAATGAATCCTTTCCAACCTCTTCTTCCTCATGAATCATCAAGCATAAGTATTGAAATCAATCACTCTAAGCTCTTAGGATCTTCCTGCTACCCTTAATCAAAGTGAATTCCTATTATACTGTTGAAGCCCTGCTCAACGTAAAACCTTAGGGACATTAATTCACTCCAGGTTTCAAACTTACTAGTAAAGTATTCTTTTAACAAACCTAGTAAATCAATAGCTGTAATAACAGCCTGCTTTGCTGTAGGGTGACGTACATGAAGAAGCTGTGAAAGCATGTTAGTCCCCTGCAAGGATGAGAACTATTAATCACCTGACATAGCATATAAAATGATGGCACCACAGGTAGCACAACGAAAAGATCTGTCGGACATAATACAACTTCAACAAGTTATAATGTAGATAGGTATAACACAATGAAAATCACAGTTCAGTTAGTCACAAGATGTGGAATTGTATCAGGCAGCAACACATATGATCGGATGAACCCAGTACCCACCATACATTAATGGTTTTCAAACATGTAGCTTGAAAGCTACAGAAAAATGAAAGGGTTAATCCTTTTGTGATAACAGAAGCTAAACATCTAAAAATGATGGGCATATATAAATAGAGCCCAAAAGATAAGATTCCTTACAACAAGTGCATCTATTCTAGCCTCAATAACCATTGTTGGAGCATATCTCGCAGCATATCCATACATCAGAGCTAAAGCAGCATGTACATCATCAGATTCTTCTGTTCTGTAACTTTCAGAGAATAATGCTAAAAACCTGCAGTAGGTAAGCCTCAGACCTCAGATCAAAGTTTTTTACAATACGCACAACCTTAAAACTTACCAATAAAAAGCACAAGAAAATTGATGGAAGTTGAGAACATGCTTATACAAATTGACAAAAATAATCAATTTACAAAATGACTCAACTGAAAATAACAGTAGTTGTAAAGAAGTGCTGCTTTGAGTTTTCAGTTTCAGCACAGGAAAAGGATCATATATAAGATAAATAAAATAAACAAAGCCAAATTTTGAAGAGAAAGTGCATGAACTGTTAAAATCCACATAGAAACCACACATCACAGTATGGTGTTGCAAATCGAAGGGGGAGATAAGCACCGAACCTTTGAAATATGCTTTGACCAACACTATCTAGAATGTCTTTCAGCTTATCCAACACGGTATCCAAGTGGGATGCTGCAACCTGAAAGACTGAAAATTATAAACAATTGACATACAAAAGAATAAAAAAGAAAAATTATTAAAAAAAAGCTTCAACTCTACCAATCCCATGGCTTTCGCTAAACCAAGCCGATTGGTTGGAATAGTAATATTAGCTTGCTTGTACATCCAGTCAATCTTTCCACGAACATAAGCCCTGTCATTAACTTTCTGAAGAAGAATACCCAGGCATCTGCAAAACAGATTGCAAAACCGAAAAAAAAAATAAAAGGTTTCAGAGGGTTCAGAATTTTGCCTGAGCTTTGATTTTACAAGAAAAGACAACAGGCTGTAAACTTTGGGGAGTCCACACAAGAGTGAATAACCTCAGAATCTTAATATCAGATACTAGCAAAATTTAAGGGGAAGGTCATCGCTAGTTATTGAAATAGCAGGAAATTTAGCAAGAGAGAGTGAGATCTAATACTCATAACCAATAAAGTGATTCAACTTAGTATATATTGGAATTGATTCAAGGGAAACATCAGTAACTTCAAAAAAAAAATTCACTGGATGCTTCTAGAAATTACAAACAAAACTACTAATGCAATAAAAATTGTCCTATAAAAATAGTTTTGACTGATGAAAATGATAGGTTGATTGAGTCAATAACCAAGGGAAATTTCAATCCTGAATAAGGAACCACTACATGCAAAAAGCCCTGGCTGAAGCTGAACATATTCCAGTAGGTGGTGCCTTCCCTTGGCACTATTCCTAAAATGGGCTGAAGAGGGGTGGTTATTAAAACTGATTTCATTCCCCTATGATGCCCATATCTCAAAAATATGTATGTTAGACCGACATAACAAACAATGTCCAGGCAATTGCCTCAGTGCTACAATTTTTTTTCTGCAGCTGCTAGAGTAAGGAGAATTGTAACACTTGATGTATATGAATCAGCAAAGATGTTACGGTAGCCTCCATTCTTAAGCAGCGTTTAACATTTTGCTTTAATTTAAAGCAGCATACATCTAGAACTCTAACAAATCATTTCCTTCCTCTAAGCAAACAAGGTTTATAATGTACCCCTTCCTTTTCATTGTTTCTTCTTTTCAAGCAACTCCCTAGACCATAGAACAGCACGCTCTCCTTTTCCCTCTTCTACTTTTCCTCTGTACCCCATCTTCAGTCTTCTCCTATCTCTCCATTTGGACTCTAGTTTCTTTTGCTAATTCAAGAAAGCAAAATTTGCATTTAAAAAAAAAAAAGGGAAAAAAAGAAAGCAAAATTCAAAACTGATACCGATGAAGGAGTGCTGCATGTTCATCGTCAGGTGTATAAAGTGCATATTGCTTGGTAAAAGCATTTCCCAGAGAAATCACCCAATTAGTATCTTGAATCACATCCAAGGATTCTGCAAGAAACTGCAACATGAATAGTGAGCTATTTCTGATGGTACTTAGCACATAAGGAAAAACTTCTAGTTTTCCCCCTCTGATGGTGTTATATTGCAATCAAGAGTAATTTCTTTTCTCATTTACATATGAAAAAGTACATATTATGTATTCCCCTCTCTCCAAGGTCCAATGTCAAAATAAAGTGTCCCTAGAGGACATGTTTTCTACCATGTGACCAAAATTATAGCACCTCATACAAAGATTAATTACATGAATAGTTCATTAGTGAGAAAACCTTACATTGATTATCATGTCATCCCAGGTCTCTTGATAGGAAGGATCCAGCTTTAGATCTTCTGGGTCACTAACATACGCCTTCATTTTTGGAATCTAGAGCTTACCAAAGACAACAATCAATTAGATAGATACTAGGGCATGCTTGCTATGGTTTTCGATTCATGCGTGACCAGTAATCTGTTTGATTAGGAAACATGCTTTTTGCAAATCTCCTAATGCTATAGGCAATAATTACATAAGGGATAGAACTATTCAGAATGAACCTGAAGCAACAAAGCATTCATCTAACTACCGCGTGAGCTTTTTACTCAACAGTATACTCTTTTTTAATCTTTCTCTTTATTGTGCTGAACAATATGTTGATACATTTTAGAGCTTTTAAAAAACTAAGATTTCATGATAAAATACTATTAACATCAATGTAGCCAGCAACAAATAAATGGAACTGTGGCCCTATTTAAACGTTTAAGTTTCTGTTGCTGTCAAAGATTTAACAGTTTAATTACTCAGTACGTATGAAAATTTTGACATATCTATACGTTTTTTCCTTATTAATTTCTCAAAAGCACTTCATGCACCATTATAATTTTGGTTCCTCTAAAATGAATAAAATTTAACTCAGACATAAACTTCACTTCTAACTCAAGTCTCATGAATAAGGGTCTACCTCATCTGGCCAAAACAAGTTAATGTTCCTTGGAAACAGAGGTGCCAAATAACAGAGGACCTGTAAACAGTTGAAAAGTTAAAATGAAGAAAGAACCACTATTGGTCTAACAATGCTAATCCATTCCAATTGGAACAACCATATTATTCCTCTAAAACAAAAGCAAATCAGAAGACTTGAACAACTGCGTTACACTTTAATTTCAGCCACAAAAAATACATATATATTAAATATCCATGCATTCAGCTTTACATAGCTCTATCAATTTCATGTATATTTGACCAGAAAGACTGATTGAAACACAGTGCTTAGAAGTGATATAAAACTGGAAGTTGCATATTTAAAATAATCCTATTGTAAGCAAGTAGAAATTTCTACCAAGAAGAGGTCTGATTTCCCAAATACAAGCACGATTAATGCCATATTTTACAATTGCTTTAACTTGCCCATATCCAGCAAGTTATATAAGCCAATTCAAGTTTAATATATGCTTACTGTCAGAATCTGAGTTGCCTGCTGCTCCCTTGCCAAAGGATTGTGCAAAAGAACCACCAAGCGTGCAAACAGCTCCTGAATTTATATGCAGTATGGAAGCGATTACTTTCACATGGTAGAGAGAGAGAAAAAAAAAAAAAAAAAAAAGCAAACTTATAAGACATTATACGGATAAGTGTATATTACCTCAGGATTTGGAATATCACTACGATCTTTACATTCACCAACCATATTATTGTTATAAGAAGATCTATGTCTGCATAATTCTGCAATGCATCTGCACACCTGAGTAGCAGCATAAACAAAGACCAGTCATTATACGTAAGAGGTATGCATGACATGCACAAAACCAGCATACATAGAGGAAACAGGAAAACAAAGGGTCGCCATAAAGCAAAAAACAACACAAAAGCATGTACTGCAAGAAAAAGAAAATGTCTGAGGACTTGAAATTATATAAGATGAATCTTACCATGGCAACTGCACCGGTATAAATTCGAGGAATAATCAACTTCAACAGAAAAGGCCAAAGAATGTGCTGCATAAAAACTAGATATCAATTAAAGAAAACTTTTCGCTGTTAACTTTGTCAATTTAAGAACCCTCATTAGATATTTAATGGTTGAAAAAGAGGGAAGCAGTATACCTCCATTTCAGGAACTGTGATAGTTATAAGAAGAAGGCCTTTTTCACATACTGTTCTTAATTCCGCTGGACAAATTGATCCTATCTTCACCTGAGAAAACAATGACTCGGTAAATACTATCATGACTTGTATATTATCACACTTTGCATGATTCTGATAATGTTTCAAAGTAAAAAATGGCAATTAAGGGTCAAATTTGACCGTTTGAGTGACATCCAAGAACTGTAGCTAGTTCAACAAATATCACTTAAGATGACATGAACTGACTGCACTTCACAAGATGTTCATACAATTTATTATCATTACTGTATTGTATTTTCTTCGATTTCATTATGTCATTTAAATTCTTCTATTTTTGTCAACAAGAATCAAATTAAATCAACATTTTGAGACTCTAAACTTTCGGATTTGCAAAGCAAAACATCCAATTTGTTTACAGCTTGACCCAAAGCTTACCTGCGAGCTTCCAAGATCAATTCTATCATGTTCTGATAAAGCACAATGGCGTACAAGATATTCGACAAACAACTCTGCCGATGGCCCAGCCAAGTAACAATGTGAAGCCATCACCACAATCAACTACCATGAAAGTAAGAGGATCAAAACCAGTAAGATTAAGACCGCATATTTGATTAACAGCACTATGATCTGTAAGCTACAAAACTACATAGGAACATACCTCAGAGAGAGCCTTTCGGATCCCTAAATTTTGCTCGTCTAGCAAGGACTTCACAGCATCCACTAGCAAAGGCCTCTTATTGTGCCAAGCTTCAGATGACCTTAATGAAATTGCAAATAGATCATGAAACATAACCAATTAACAGAATTGCAGGACAAAAGATAAAAAACAAACCTGGGCAAAAGATGCTTCAAAACACAGAGTGCACCAAAAGTTAAAAGCTCTTCCTTTAATCTACATTTCTGGTAGCAAAAAGAAATAGAAAAAGAAAAAGTATGTCAAAACATTAACCATCTATCACCAATATTCAGCAAACAAAACTAGATCTTTTTACTTATCTAACAATGAAACACGAGCAGTAAAATCATTAATGTTGTATCAATAAGAAGCGCCACTTTCCTAATGTTACAAATTTTCCAGACCAAAAATGAAACACCTTCTCTAGAAATGTATATATTATACTCACATTCAGAAGAAAGGAAAATAAATCCTCAGGGTATATAGAGCCAACAGTCAAAAAGCAGCGCTGTACTTCATTGTATGTCTGCAACACGAAGTACAAAAATTATGATGCGGAAAAAGATAACCTTAATAGAAGAAACAAAGTTCGTCATGTTCAAGTAATAAAAATCATTAGAAAAAGATAGCCTTGCAGTGCATAATGACCTTCAGTCCCACAGAAAAATCTGAGTGCTCTTTGATGTCATTATTCATGCTGATGACAGGGAGGAGTGTCGATAATATAACTGTGAGCTCCTGAAAAGGACAACATAAAATATCCTTCAAGAAAAAAATGTGGCTCATATAGCACATAAAAAACAATGGTGGAACAGAAAGGGTCAAGTAAATGATAACAACAAATAATAATTCATGGGGAAGAAAAACAGGAAACGGTGGAGTGGCAACAAATAAATGATAACAACAAATAATAATTCATTCCTCTTCCTTTTCATCTCAGGCATTGGGGAAAATCTAAAATTGAGAGAAAATAAATACAAAGCAGCATTTCTTATCTTGTAAGTAATAAATATTCTAAACAAACACTATGTGATGAGCATGTTCAAGAAAAGAGGACTCCAGAAAAAAAAAAATAATCCCTAAAAGTCATCCTATGTCCATACACAAGGATCTTGAAAAAAACTAGCAAGTGTAAAGGAAATTCAATAACCATGACTGTTATATTTCTAGATTATAGCGAAGCTGATATTCTCATGCTCCAGTAAAATCAGTGATTAAACCCACATACTTATCATATGGATGATAAGATTGGGGCAACAGCTAAGCAAACAAACAACAAATGCAACAATATACAAAGCAGGGTCCCATAAAATGTTACAGTATCCAACTTAAAAGTAATTTGCCACCAAACGATAACACCACTTCATATTTTCAAAAGTTTCTCCTTTTTCAAAAATAAATATTAGAGACTTCATCCTCAAATATTGATTTAACAAAAGCATTTTCAATAACAGCTGAAGGGCAGAAGGGATGGCAACATCGTAGAAAGGTCTAAGAATGGAAGGGAAAAAAACACTGACTAATCCTCATTATAATAAACAGATTTCATTATCTTTGAACATCCCACTTGGGCACCGACAAATTTCTATTTGGCTAGCATCTAAATTCATCACTGAGAAAGAAAAATGAAATCTTAAAGCATAGTTAAAGAAAAAAAAAATCTAAAGATAAGACATTTCATTGATTGAGCCAAACAAAACCATTGCGTGTAGGAGAAAACAGAGCAATAACTTCGTAACTTATTTAACAGATATAATGAATTCTTGAAGTTCTTCCACCATATCTTAGAAGAATTACAATTTTACACTAGAAAGCATTGAATTTTTTTTGCACAAGAAAACACCAATTAAATATAAACTGCAATAAGAAAATATTAATGTAAGCAAATACAAGTAAAAAATAACAGAAGAGTGATAAGGGCTTTACCTCAAATTCAAGCAAAGGAGGGCCTGTCTCAGAATGTAAGGAAACATTTAGGAGATTATAGAGACTATAGGTTGCAATAAGTGCACTATCTTGATCCTTTTTATACCTGATTAAAAGAAAAAGGAAAAGACATTATAGCCCATGTTGATGTCCAAATTTAAAAATATATGAAGTTTGTTTGATTGTAAATATCCGCTAGTGTATGTGTGCAAATATACATGTCTAATAGCAACTTCAAAGTCCTAAATTATATAACACTAATATACATCATATTTACAGACCACAACAATGTAATTTGTACTTTGAAACATTGAAGACTAAAGTTTAATCTTACAATTCCAATATAGTAGGGATAAGTCTTGGTAAAGCTGTCTTTAATTGCATGCGGGTGATAAGACCAACCATTTGCCCTAATGCTTCCACAGAAGATATTCGAACCTGATTCAAATAAGAATATAGTCAACAGCAACAGATTAGCTTAAAACCGAAAAACAGGGTGCAACATAACAGAACATTTAGAAATTATTAACAAACAAAAGTAAAAGGTGTATCAGTGATAGGGTTTAGGGTATCAGAAAATTGACTTCATTAAATTTTAGGTGTCTCTTTTTCCTCTTGGCTGAACACATAGGATTTAAGAAAAACACAAGGGAGTAAAATCCAGTATGTGGAGATTTTTTTCCAGAATCAAACAACTATAAGAACAAAATAAAAAAGTAATAATATTTATAATTTTAGGTTTTTAATACATAATTGTGTGAACGAATATCTAGACTTAGCAAACCTTAAGATCTCGTGAAGCAGCCCAAACTCTCAACAAAAGTTCAAAAGCAGAATTTAGAAAAGACCTGTGATAGATACAACATTTAGTTTTAGGCCTTCCATTATCCAAAAATGATATAAGGCATCAGAAATATGGCACCAATAAAATTTGTATTGCTGTATCTCACATGACATCACCATCTATAGGAGAACTTGAAGGGAAATCAACGTTATATTGCCAGACAGCTTGACACCAGCACTTAAAAGCTAGGAGAGTAAAAAGAACATATCATCATGGGTTAGTTAGCTATCAAGAGGAAAAAAAATGTACAATGCATGTGAAACATATATCTACAACAAATCATCTAAGGAAAAAAAATCAGGTGAACATCAAACCAGGAATTCTTGCATGTGGGAAAACACGGAAAGAGGGAAAATCAACATGAAGAGATCAACACAAATTAATAAAAAATGTGTCAGAAAAAAAAAAGTTAATAAATTTTGTTAAAAGAAAAAAAATGGGAAAAAAGAACCAATTTCTTTCACCCGCTAATGCTTCTATATCAGAGAAGAGAATCGTACATAGGTAAATGATTAATTAAATTTCATATGTAGATGAAGGTTATGAAGTTCAAACTCCATCAGAACTGAAAGACAAATGAACTATTCTAAAATGAAATCTAGATACTAGCAAAGATTGACACATAAACACACTAAAAGATTTCAAGAGAAATCAACAAGTCAACTCCACGCTCTTAACATTATTAAATAACTTATATTTTAGAAAAATACTGAGGGGAAATATATTACCATTTGCAAATATTGGCCGGTGGGCATCTCTTACATTGCCAAGAATAGGTAGAACTCGTGAAAGTACACCTTTCAAACGTGGAGTGAACTGCAAAGCTTGATTGAATAAAATAAAAGTACAAAAACTTTTGTTAAACAAAGTCAGTGCAACAAACCATAGATAATTCAAGTTCAAAAAACCCAAAAACAACCACAACGGTAAGTTATTAACCATCAGCAGAAGCGAAGTCAGCAAGTATTTGAATCATAGCTGGCAAAGCTGAGCTTGGCCCTGACAAATGAAGAAATATTTCTTCCATCATCTGCCAATCCAGTATAGGCCATGATTATTATTAATTTGAGATAATCTAAGCAATGAACTTGTTAAGGAAAAAATGCAACAAAAACAGAAGAGGAAAAAGTGAGCAAATGTAATATTTTTCTTAAATAAACATCATAAACAAGAGAATATTTCAGAAAACTAAAGTAGCAGCAAAAGTAAAAGAATACAAAACGAACTGACTTACAAGGTCAGGTAGATGTAAGCCAATTGACACAAGTAAACTTGCTGCTGCCCGTTGCCAATCAGCATTGAGTTCCTGTTTAACAATGAGCAAAACATGAAAACTACAAATTGTCATCCATAAAAAACTAATTGCTTACAAGAAAGCATATGAGAATTGGATTAATAAGCCACCTATCAAAGTGAGCTATAATGTCAGCAAATACTAACTAACATTTTATTATCCTAGTGCACAAAGAGATACTAAGATGGTTAAAGCTTGAGACTTCTTGGAGGACTCAAGTTCCAATCACCGGGAACCATGTCATTTAGAAGCTAACAAAAGGAGAATCTTTGATGCAAGCAATAGAAAAAACAATAAGAAGGGCCTACAAATTTTGATAAATAAAAAGAAGCTGCATAATCCCTTAGAAAGATCATCCACCAATTCAGCCATTAACTCAACAATAAGAACAAGCAAAACCATGTTTGATTTTTTTTTCTCGTTGTAACAAACTAATTTAGAGGCCTAAGAACCAATCCAAAATCACAACCCCATTACTAAGAAATGTACAAAAAGTTGGTAAGGCAACCTAATTTGTGCCAAATTCCTAAGCCTATAGGCGAGAATGCCTTTTCTAGTTCTAACTATATGTTACCAGCTCTCATGCAACAGAAGAAACAAGAAACATATATACCTTGGAGGAGATAATCTCGGCGGTAGCAGTTTTAGCAAGCTTGCCAATGTAAGACGCATCAATGTCATTTCTATCTAAAGCTCGAACACCGAATGCCATTACTTGAAAAACTCCAGCCATATTACCAAATCTCTACAATTACGTATCCAACAATTTTAAATTTTAATCACACTCCAATTTTCTACACCTAAAAAAATTAAAGAAAAAGAAGACGATAATTAGTACCCTCCGGCCGCCTCGAGAAACAGCGTAGCAACAATCAAGCACCAGAAGAGGATTCCTAATACAATAAAAAAAAAAAGTTCAAATTACAATAAAAAAACTGAATTATATAAACTTGTTAAAAAAAAAAAGAAAAGAAAAGAAAAAGAAGGTACAGTGGAGAAATGTCTTTAAGAGAAGCCATGGAAGCTTCTCTAACCACGGGCGATTCATCTGCAAGCGATGAGACGAGAACTTGAACGGCCTCTGTTTTTTTTTTTTTTTCAAACCAGAAAAAAATTAAAAACAATTATAAGAAAAATAGCAGTAGTAATTAAAAAAAAAAAAAAGAGAATATTGAAATTGAAGTGTACCTGGAGCCGGAATTGAGCTCCCGAGGGAGCTCGAAGCAGCCATTGAACGGTACTTTACAATAAAAAAAAAGAATAAAGAGAAAAGCAAGTATCGAATCGAAAAGAAATTTCCGCTTACAAAGAGAGAGAGAGAGAGAAAGGAATCAGAAAGGGGAAAATGAAATCCTAGTTTCTAGTTGCCTTTGAAAATCGGGGAAAAAAAAAAAAAGGGGGCTGATTTCGTGGAATGTTGCATTTCTGTACTGGCGCTTTGGATCTTGATGATTTCTTTCTTCTGCTTTTTTGCTTTCTTCTTCCGATGGCGATTTGGGTTTAACATTTGGGCTTTGGTTAAATTTATAACCTTAGATTTTTTGACCGTTTTCTTCTTTAGATCCAAATCCTTTTTAGACCGTTAAACATAAAATAAACCCATTGGCCCAAAAAATTTGAAATATGGGCCTATATAAAAATAGCAACATCCGATTTTATTTGGATAATTTATTTAAAAAATCGAAATTATTACATCCAATGCTTGTGCACTTTTTAGACTCCAGAAGAGCCAGACGCACGTATTTTTAAGGTATACGACAATAAAATTGTAACATACGAGAATCTCTTAATTCCCTCCTGGAATTAAAAAATTTTGCTGCCATTTTATTAAAAAAAAAAGTCAATTATCACAGTTAGGCCTTATGTGTCAAGTAGAGTGGTCGGTATTGTACAGACCAAATTACATATTAATTTGCTGGATTATATATGATAAGTTCACTCAAGTAGTACTTATTGCTGCTGGAGGAGAGAAGTGCCAGTGGCAGTTACTGCTGGAGTTGTTGGAGCCTACAGTAACCCATTGCATCCTACCACAGTCGAATGGAACTTATTGATAACGTACTAATGGCTGAATATCATTTCCCAAGTTGTTCAGTTGTTTTTAAAGCTTTTAGAAGCGTCCATCCATCTCTATCAACCTCGAACCGAGTTCAACTGTTAAAAGACCTCTCTCCTCGACTACCGTTTCAAACTTGTTTTCCTTTTTCTTTTTTTTTTTCTTTTTTTTTGTTTCTTCAGCCATCGAAATCTTTCATTAATACTGCGGGGTATGGGATTTGATCTTTTTGCTTTCCCTTACATTATGAGGCCGACAGGCAAATGGTAGAGTTATGGTCTTTCTAGGGGAACCATATCTTTCCACAAAATGAACCGATATGCTTATGTATGGTCTTGCGTCAGCAGTCAATTATTATGGCACAATGATTGACCTCCAAACTTTGCTAGTTAAAACACAAACTTGGGCGCCTTTTCTCCCACAATTCACTTTCAACCGTTCCTTCTCTAATTGTATTACCATGGGTTCCTTATCCGACCAGCTTCACTTTGTCTTGTTCCCTTTCATGGCTCAAGGCCACTTAATCCCTATGGTAGATATTGGTAGACTGTTAGCGCAGCGTGCTGTGATTGTTACTGTAGTTACAACACCTCATAATGCAGGCAGGGTCCATAAATCGGTCGACCGTGCCATGGAATCAGGGCACCCTATACGTTTAGTGCAACTCCAGTTTCCTGGCAAAGAAGTAGGATTACCAGATGACTCTGAGAATTTAGACATGCTGACTTCAAGGGAGGAATTCTTCAAATTCTTCATTGCGGCAAACAAGATGGAAGAAGCAGCGCAGAAATTATTTGAGACGCTAACACCCCGCCCGAATTGCATTATTTCAGACATATGCCTCCATTATACGAGCAAAATCGCCAGCAAGTTCCAGGTTCCGAGGATATCCTTCCATGGATATTCTAGCTTCTGTCTTCTTTGTGCACACAACATACGTTCCTCCAAGATTCTTGAGACCATAACCTCAGATTCCGAATACTTCACCATCCCAGGCTTGCCTGACAAGATAGAATTCACTAAAGTTGAGGTGCTGTATAACCAGAATGAAACCTGGAAGGAAATTTTGGAACCGATGAGAGAAGCTGACCGAGCATCGTACGGGGTTGTCATAAATACTTTTGAAGGGCTGGAGCCATCGTACGTTAAAGAGTACAGGAAGGTAAGAAACGACAAAGCTTGGTGTATTGGTCCAGTTTCTCTAAGCCACAAAGATAAACTTGATAAGGCTCAAAGAGGTAACAATACTAAAATTAATGAGCAGCAGTGCTTGAAGTGGCTTGATTCTCAAGAACCCGGATCTGTAATTTATGTTTGCCTTGGAAGCATCAGTAATCTGAAGCCTCCACAACTGGTAGAGTTGGGTTTGGGCTTGGAAGCATCAAACAAGCCATTCATCTGGGTCTTAAGAGGAAATGAAATAGCAACTGAAGTCGAGAAATGGATTAAAGAGGATGGATTTGATGAAAGGACCAAAGGAAGAGGGCTTGTATTTCTGGGTTGGGCTCCCCAATTACTCATTTTGCCACATCCAGCCATAGGAGGGTTCCTAACTCATTGTGGATGGAACTCAACAATGGAAGCCATTTCAGCTGGCGTGCCATTGATAACATTGCCTCTCTTTGGAGACCAGTTTACCAATGAGAAATTGGTAGTGCAAATACTGAAAATTGGCCTGAGTCTTGGAGTCGAGAGAGACAAGAATGGCCCCATGTTGAAGAAGGAAAATGTTAAAATTGCAGTAGCAAAATTGATGGATGAAAGAAATAATGAAGCAACAGAGATAAGAAAAAGAGCCGCAGATTTTGGAGAAAAGGCAAAGAAGGCTGTCGAAGCTAGTGGATCTTCTTACCTTAACATGACAATGTTAATACAAGATATCAGGCAACAATCTAATAAAATGTGTCGGGACTTAGCTCAAACGTCGTATGGTGACAGAGATATAAATCAAAGTGTAAATTAGAGCTCCAGTCTTTTTCCCTTCAAAATCCAAATATCTAGTTTCGAATAGTAGGCTCTCAGCAATAGGCTAAGTGGTAAGAGCCTGATGCCTCTTTAAGTAAGGTCTTAATTTTAAATTTTATGAACGAAGAAAATAAATAATAAAGAAACTTTTTTTTTATTTAAGATCCAATTTAACTCAATTCTAAAATACTCCAAGTCCAATATAAAAAAGAACAGTAGACTTTCAGTTTACCTGTATGTAGCCAAAAGAGTTGGCTATGTCCTCTAGATGAACAGAAAGTAATCGTCTCAGTTTCAACTTTCAAGCCATGTTTTGCTTTGAAAAAAAAAAAAAAATTATTATTTTGTTCTTTGCAAGTTCATCTGGCAACCAACTAAAGAAGTCAAAACCAACAAAAATATTTATTTATAACCTTTAATATAATTTTTACAACTTCTACTGCTATTCCATATAACTTTTAATACAGTTTTAATATTCTTTAATTATAATTTTAAAATATTTGATAATGAATTACATGCAATAAAACAAATAATATTGACATAATAACATTTGCTAATCAAATAGTAATATTTTAATAATGATATTTAATATTAAAATTTAATATTAATATTAAATATTTAAAATAATATTATCAATTATTAAAACATTAATTGTATAAAAATTTTAAAATATTATCATAATTATTAAAATAATGTTTATATTCATATGAGAATTATTAAAATATTATTTTATGATTTTCAAATATTAATATTGATAAGAATATTAAAATATTAAAAACTATTTGTGATTAAAATATTAATTTTTAATATTAAAATCGTAATATTTTAATGATAATATTTAATGATAAAATATTATATTGATATTAAGTACTTAAAATAATACTATCTATTATTAAAAAATTAATTATATAAAATTTTAAAACATAATAATTATTAAAATGTCATCTCTATTAATATATCTATACTATTAAAATATTAATTTTTTATATAAATATGTTATTAAATATTTATAAAGTATAATATATATAAATTTATTATTAAAAATAGTCATATGAAAACATGTTTCAACAAAATATTAAAACACTATTTTAAATTTAAAATATTGATAATGTTACAATTTATTATTAAAATTATATTTTTATTAAAATAATAAATTATATTAATAATTATTATTAAAAAATAATACTATATTATAAAAATATAAAAATGTACATTAAGTAATATTTAAAATATATATATGAAAAATTATATCATTAAAATAATTTTATATTAATATTTTAATATTTTTAATTAAATATAAATATTAAATATTTTTATTCGTAATAATAATAATATTTAGCTAGAGTTAAATTAAATTTCAATATAAAAATCATGTTACCTAATAAAAAGCTTTTTTCTAGAAAATGTCTCCGACTTTTGAGGAAAAAAATGTTTTGAAAAAATGCCTTATTTTTCATTGGCCTTACGTTCATTTTCATTTACCAAATTATTTTCTGCAAATCAAATATTAAAAAATAAAAAATTATTTTCTGTAAAACAACCAAACCCTTATTCTCTCTCAAGGAAGAAAAGACCCAGATTACAATGCCATCTCAATCCTCTGAGCTTCACTTTGTTTTGCTACCTTTGATGTGCCCAGGCCACCTTATCCCCTTGATGGACATGGGAAGGCTACTGGCTCAACAAGGTATGACAGTCACTATAGTCACCACATCACTTAATGCCGTCAGGTTTAAGAGCATTATTGATCGTGATATGGCTTCTGGGATCCATGTCCGACTTCTTTAACTGCGGTTTCCGTGCATTGAAGCTGGCTTGCCTGAGGTTTGCGAGAATGCCGATGCGCTCTCGTCACAACTCTTGTCCAAGAACTTTATGGTTGCTGTCTGCATGTTGCAGCAGCCGGTTGAGCAGTTCCTGAAAGATGCACAACCCGAACCAAGCTGTGTTACATGCGACAGACATCTCCCCTGGACATTTGATCTTGCTCGAAGGTTCAAAATTCCAAGGCTCGCTTTTGATGGGACAAGCTGTTTCACTGTCACATGCTCGCATTTTATCGGCATTTCGAAGATTCAGGAGAAGTCTCCGATGATCTAGAGGCCTTCGAGGTTCCCGGTTTACCATATAGTATTGAACTAACTAAATCACGGCCACCTGTTGACTTCAATCCAGGATCAGTAGTTTTAAAAGACAGGGAAGAACACATCAGAGCAGCAGACACGGAATCACATGGTTTGGTGGTTAAGTATTTTGAAGAATTGGAATCAAGACACGTAGAAGAATGCCTTTTAAAACTGAATTATATAAAATTGTTTAGAAAAACAGAAAAGAAAAGAAAAGAAAAAAGCAGGTACGGTGGAGAAATGTATTTAAGAGAAGCCATGGAAAGCTTCTCTAAGCATGGGAGGGTCATCTGCAAGCGATGAGACGAGAACTTGAACGGCCTCTCTTTTTATTATTTTTTCCAAACCAAAAATAAAAAAAATAAAAACAATTTATAAGAAAAATAGCAGTAGTAATTAAAAAAAGGGAATATTGAAATTGAAGTGTACCTGGAGTCAGAATTAAGCCATTGAATTGCACTCTACAAAATGAAAAAATACAGAGAAAAGCGAACATCGAATCGAAAAGAAATTTCCGCTAAAATAAAAAAGGGGAGAGATAGAAAGGGATCAGAAAGGGTAAAATGAAATCCTAGTTGCTAGTGGTCTTTGAAATCGGAAAAAAAGCACTTGATTTCGTGGAATGCTCCATTTCTGTACTGGTGCTCGAATCTTGATGATTTCTTTTTTTTTTTTTTTTCTTGTCATTTGTTTTCTTCTTCCTATGGCGATTTGGGTTTAGAATTTGGGCTTTGGTTAACTTTGTAACCCTGGATCTACCGTTTTCTTCTTTAGAGCAGAGTCTTTTTGACCGTTAAAGATAAAACAAACCCCTTGGCCCAAAACAAATATTCAAAAATATGGGCCTATATCAGGGAGATTAATTAAACTACCTTTTGTTTATAAAATTAATTATCAAAATATTATTGTTTTAAAATAATTAATTAAAATATTATTATTTTTATCTCCACTAACGGTTTTTTTTTTTTTTCGTTCACGTTAGAAAGCTTCAAAAAACGTAGACGTTTTCCATTAAAAAAGTCAAAGCTGATGGCACTTCTAACCTGAAAATGTCAAAGCCGTTGAAGCTTTTAAATTGAAAATGCTAAAGATGATGACAATTTCATGTTGAAAGCGCCAAAAGTATTACCGCTTCCAACATGGCACGGCGAACATGTTACGTTGGATCTGACATTTTTTATATAGTTGACAGGTTTTCTTTAAGATCCAGTTTTTTATTTTTTTTATTTGATAAATGCATTTCATTATTAAAAAAATATAAAACAATTCAATAAATATTAAAAAATTTAAAACATAAAAATATATTATTTAATATAATAATTTAAAAAATTATATTGTAAATGTATTCAATTATTAAAATAACAAAAACATTGTATGAAAAATAACACAAACACAAAATATGAGAAAATAATATGAATACTGCACTAAAAGATAACACAAATACAGAACATGAGAAATAATACAAACACAACACGACAATGAAAAACACGAACACAATATAAAAACATAACACAAATATAAAATCAAAAAATAATATAAACATGATACAAAAAAATAAAATGAACACGACATTGAAAAGTAACATGAACACATGGACATGAAAAAATAACACAAATATGACACTAAAAAATAACATGGCCCCTACATTATTTTTTCGTGTCATGTTTGTTTTATATTTTGCATTATATTCATATTATTTTTTGTCGAGTTCTTGTTATTTTTTTGTATCTTGTTCGTGTTATTTTTTAATTTATGTTTGTGTTATTTGTCCATGTCGCGTCCTTGTATTTTTCTGCTTCGCATTTGTGTTATTTTCTCGTATATTAAATTTTTATTATTTTTAGTGTTGTATTTATATTATTTTTCATAGAGTGCTCTTGTTATTTTAATAATTAAATGTATTTACCAAATAATTTTTAAAATTATTATATTAAATAATATATTTTTATGTTTTAAATTTTTTTAATATTTACGAAATAATTTTATAATTTTTTAGTAATTGAATACATTTACCAAATAAAAAAAATAGATCTTAAAAAAAAAAGCAAAACCTACCAACTATATATATGTATATATAGAGAGAGAGAGAGAGAGTGTTATGTTATGTTGAGTGTGGCATATTTGTAGCGCTAATACTTTTGCGCTTTCAGCATGAAATTGTCATTTATCTTAGCGTTTTCAATTTGAAAGCTTAGGGGTTTTCCCTTAAAAGTGCCATTAGTTTTGACGTTTTTCACGTGAAAATGTCCATTGTTTTGACGTTTTTTCACGTGGAGGAAAAAAATAAAAAAAATGCTACGCGAGCAGAGTATTGTGATAAATTGTTCCCAAAAAAAAACAATATTTTAATAATTAATTTTATAAATAAGGGTAGTTTAGTTAATCTCTCCTATATCAAATTAGCAAAATTTAATTTTATTTTGATAATTTACTTAAAAAATAATTTTATTGGAAGCAAATTAAAATATTTCGTTGTCTCTATACTATATATAATGAGAGTGACAGAATTTATGTTATCGACTTATGGTACTAATTCAATCCATGAATTTTACGAAAAAATCATTAAATATATTTATTATAAATATAAAACTAAAGTTACATGTGTCTTTTAATGTCATATAACTAATCATTCATATGAAAGATTTTTTTTTAACTTCTCACTCAACATATATATACCTTTTATTTTTTATTTATTTTTAATTTTAAAAACAAATTCTCATGTATTTGCATATATCATAAAATATACTTTTATTTAGAAGGAATTCAATACGTATGAATTTGAAAGTAAAATAAAAAAGTTTCATGATGATGTAGTTTCTATTTTTGTTCCCAATCCATACCAAATTGTATTGGTTTTTATCGAACACTATCAATCAAAGCCAATACAAACCGTTTGGTATAATATATACATATTTTTTAAAATTTCAACTACTTTCAAACCATTTTTCCTTTTAGTTCATGATCATTTTAATTTTTTTCATAATTACATATAAAAATGAAATATGTTCATTAAATATAATTATGGAATCTAATTAATAATAATTTATTATATTTTAAATATTTTTATATTTATTTATTTTTTTGATATTTAAAATTTTTGACTATTAAGTACTTATAATTTTAAATTTATATTTGTATATAAACATATATATGTAATTAGTTGTATATATAATATATTTTATTAAAAATTTTAAAAATAAGCTATATATATCTGTATAAGATATTGATGGATCCAACGTGATATATCAAAATATATTGGTATAGATAAATATAGGTACAAGAAGAAGAAATGGAAAAAAAAAAGTGTCCCGTACAACTTAAGTGAGCTTATTGCTGCTGGAAGAGAGAAGTGCCTTCCAGCGGAGCTGCTGTGGCAGTCACGGCCGGAGATGATGGAGCCTAAAGTAACCCATTGCAGCCTACCACAGGTAAGTGGAACTTGTTGGTAACATTCTAGTAGCTGAAGATCATTCCCAAGTTGTAACTTGCTTTTAAAGCTTTTAGGAGCGTCCATCCATCTCTCTCAACCTTGAACCCAGTTCGACAGTCAATAGTCAAAGACCTCTCTCCTTGACAACCGTTTTCAAACTTGTTTTCCTTTTTCCTTTTGTTTGTTTCTTCAGACATCATATGGTTTCATTAATACTGAGGGGTATGGGATGTGATCTTTTGCTTTCATATACATGAGGCCGAAAGGCAAATGGTATAACTGCAAACAGTCCGACAGTCCATAGAGTTCTGGTCTTTCTAGGGGAGCCATATCTTTCCACAAAATGAACCAATACGCAGTGAAATATGGCACACTGAAATTAACTCCAAACTTTGCTATTTAAAACACAAACTTGGGCGCCTTTTCTCTTACAATTCACTTTCAATAGTTCCTTCTAATTTACCATGGGTTCCTCATCCGACCGGCTTCACTTTGTCTTGTTCCCTTTCTTGGCTCAAGGCCACTTAATCCCCATGGTAGATATTGGCAGACTGTTGGCTCAACGTGATGTGAATGTTACTATAGTTACAACACCTCATAATGCAGGCAGGGTCCAGAAATCGGTCGACCGTTCCATTGAATCAGGGAACCGTATCCGTTTAGTACAACTCCAGTTTCCTGGCAAAGAAGTAGGGCTATCAGATGGCCGTGAGAATGCAGACATGCTGCTTTTAGAGGAGGACTTCTTCAAATTCTTCATTGCGGCAAACAAGATGGACGAAGCAGCGCAGAAATTATTTGAGACGCTAACACCCCGTCCAAATTGCATTATTTCAGACATGTGCCTGTATTATACCGGCAAAATCGCCGGCAAGTTCCAGGTTCCGAGGATTTCTTTCCATGGATTTTGTAGCTTCTGTCTTCTTTGTGCACACAACATACATTCCTCCAAGATACTTGAGACCATAACCTCAGATTCCGAATACTTCACCATTCCAGGCTTGCCTGACAAGGTTGAATTCACTAGAGTTGAGTTACCGGTGAGACAGGATGAAACCTGGAAGGAAATTCTGGAACCAATGGGAGAAGCTGACCGAGCATCATACGGGGTTGTCATAAATACTTTTGAAGAGCTGGAGCCATCGTATGTCAAAGAGTACAGGAAGGTAAGAAACGACAAAGCTTGGTGTATTGGTCCAGTTTCTCTAAGCCACAAAGATGAACTTGATAAGGCTCAAAGAGGTAACAAATCTTCAATTAACGAGCAGCAGTGCTTGAAGTGGCTTGATTCTCAAGAACCCGGCTCTGTAATTTATGTTTGCCTTGGAAGCATCAGTATTCTGGAGCCTCCACAACTGATAGAGTTGGGTTTGGGTTTGGACGCATCAAACAAGCCATTCATCTGGGTCTTAAAAGGAGACGATACAGCAACAGAAGTCGAGAAATGGATTAAAGAGGATGGATTTGATGAAAAGACAAAAGGAAGAGGGCTTGTAATTCGGGGTTGGGCTCCCCAAGTACTCATTTTGTCACATCCAGCCATAGGAGGGTTCCTAACTCATTGTGGATGGAACTCAACAATGGAAGCCATTTCAGCTGGTGTGCCATTGATAACATTGCCTCTCTTTGGAGACCAGTTTACCAATGAGAAACTGGTAGTACAAATACTGAAAACTGGCCTTAGTCTTGGAATCGAGAGAGACAAGGATGGCCCCAAGCTGAAGAAGGAAACTGTCAAAAATGCAGTAGCAAAATTGATGGATCATGAAGGAAATTCTGAAACAACAGAGATAAGAAAAAGAGCTAAAGATTTTGGAGATAAGGCAAAAAAGGCTGTCGAAGTGGGTGGATCTTCTTACCTTAACATGACAATGTTAATCCAAGATATCAGGCAACAGTCCAATAAAATGTGTCGGGACTTAGCTCAAACGTCGCATGGTCACAGAGATATAAAGTGAGAGGTACAATTTCCTTTTTCTTACAAATCAAAGTGTAGATTACAGTTTCAGTCTTTTTCTCTTCAAAATGCAAATATCTAGTTTCGAATTGTAGGCTTTCAGTTTACCTGTATGTAGCCAAAACTCAAAATAGTTGGCTATGGTTACTAGATGAAGGGACGAGATTAATGAAAATAAAGTAAATGTCTAAGTTTCAACTTCCAAGCCACGTTTTGCTAAAAAAAAAATAAATAAATCAACCCATGTTGTCATCTCTCAATCCACGTAGCTTTGATGTACTGGCTTTTCTAGTACTTGCTTCATTTTGTTCTTTGCAAGTTCAACTGGCAACCAGCTAAAAGAAGTCAAAAACGAGCAAAAATATTTATTTATAACCTCTAATATAGTTTTGACAAATTTTAATAACATCGACATAATTTTGATATTCTTTTGATTATAATTTTATAATATTTTATATTATTTTTATAATTTTCTATATATTTTTAATAATTTTTTATATAATTTTATTTAACATTTAATAGAATTGAAAATCAATATTTACTTAAAAACCAATACCTATTCTATTGTCTAACAAAGTAAGAATTGAAAATTGGAGAAGTTTGTTAATTAAATGCAATTCTTACCTTATTTAAAAACCAATTGACTTAGTGGCACATGGGTGCTCCAACTTAGCTAAGACCCAAAACGGAAATCATTTAGTTGAAAAAAATCCAAAAGAGAAAAGACAGCCTCCGCTCACATGTTTCTTGATAAAGCATACTTTAGTGATCTCTATCCATATGGTATAATTAAATATGAGAAAGCACCTTCGTTCAGAGTCCACTAAACACGAGCAGCAAACAGACTGTTTGGAATACTGTTCTCTGTGAAAGAAGAAAAACCCACATTATAATGCCATCTCAATCCTCTGAGCTTCACTTTGTTTTGATGCCTTTGATGTGCCCGGGCCACCTTAACCCCATGGTGGACATGAGAAGGCTACTTGCTCAACATGGTGTAACAGTCACTATAGTCACCATGCCACTTAACGCCGTCAGGTTTAAGAGCATCATTGACCGTGATAAGGGTTTTGGGATCCAAATCCGACTTCTTCAGCTGCGATTTCCGTGCATTGAGGCTGGCTTGCCTGAGGGTTGCGAGAATATCGATGCGCTCCCGTCACGACTCTTGTCCAAGAACTTTATGGATGCTGTTGGCATGTTGCAGCTGCCGGTTGACCAGTTCCTGACAGAGGCACAATCCGAACCAAGCTGTATTATATGATCTTGCTCAAAAGTTCAAAATTCCAAGGCTTGCTTTTGATGGGACAGAGCTGTTTCACTGTCACATGCTCGCATTTTATCGGCATGTCGAAGATTCAAGAGAAGGTCTCTGATGATCTACAGCCCTTTGTGATGCCCGGTTTACCAGATAGGATTGAACTAACTAAAGCACAACTACCAGTTGACTTCAATCCAGGATCGGTGGTTTTGAAAGACAAGGAAGAACACATGAGAGTAGCAGAGATGGAATCATATAGTTTGGTGGTTAATTCTTTCGAAGAATTGGAATCGTGATACGTTGAAGAATATCGAAAGGCGAAAGGGGACAGGATTGGTGTGTTGGTCCAGTGTCACTTTGTAACAAGGGCACATTAGATATGACTCAGAGAGGGAACAGGGCCTCAGTTGATGCGGTCCCGTGCTTGCAGTGGCTTAATTCATTGCCAAAGAACTCTGTAGTGTATGTCTGCCTCGGAACACTAAGTTTTGTTGCACCGATACAACTAATCGAACTGGCCTTAGCCTTAGAAACATCAAATAGGCCATTCGTATGGGTTATAAGAGAAGGATATAAATCCGAAGAGTTAAAGACACGGCTGTCTGAAGAAGAATATAAGGAAAGAAACAAAGGAAAAGGGCTTTTAATCCATGGCTGGGCGCCACAACTTTTGATATTATCTCAACCTGCAATTGGAGGGTTATTGACACACTGAGGCTGGAATTCGGTGCTAGAAGGATTATGTGCTGGTTTGCCGATGATAACATGGCCTTTCTTGCCTGATCAGTTTTCAATGAAAAACTTGTGGTGCAAGTTTTAGGGATTGGGGAAAGGGTGGGAGCTGAAATTGCTATGAAGTGGGGAGAGGAAGAAAAGTATGGGGCGATGGTGAAGAGAGAACAGGTTAGAAAGGCTGTAGATTTGGTAATGGATTCAGAAGAAGAAGGTGAAGAGAGGAGGAAGAGAGCAATGGAGCTTCAGGTGTTGGCACAGAAAGCATTTGAAAACAAGGGTTCTTCTTATCTCAATGTCAAGCGTCTAATCAATGATACTACACAGATCAGTGGGAGCAAAGCTGAAGCCTAAAAACAGCTGGTACTCGAATTTAGGTCAAGTGTAGGATACTAATACATATTAATTTTTTTAGATTTTTTTGAGAGATTATATTTCAATACTCGAATTTAAAAATATATTAAATATGAATATTTAAAATAAATAAATAAATAATTGAAGCACCATAATTCAATAGACTTTTCTTGATGTAAGTAAAGGGTGTAAAGCATCCATGTCAGGCAACTTGGTTGTTCTGCTTTGCTAAACCCAGATTGAAGCTAGAATCCCTCCCCCAAAAAAAGAGCTTGCTAAACCCAGATTGAAGCTAGAATCCCTCCCCCCAAAAAAGAGCTTGCTAAACCCAGATCTCCCCCAAAAAAAGAGCAGCATAAAAATCTCCAGCATGTCATAGACATTTATATATATATATATATATATATATATATATATTTTTTATGTATGTATCGTTAATCTATCTCAATATAATTGTCCCCTGTCAATTAGCCCCATATGGATAATTGATGTCCATATCCAGAGCATGGGGATGTTCACACTCGCATCTGAAGGCAATGGTTATTTGAATCCACTGATGCAAAATAAGATCATCCGATAGATCTTTTATGAGGAGAAAACAACAAAAAGGAGATCATAGGCGGCAGGCAACAGATCAGCGCCAAGTAAAACGTGTTTGGTTTTAATTGAAAAACCAGTTTAGGAGGTTCAACTCCCAACCAATCAGTTGAGTTGCCGCAGCCCCTTATTACGAGAAGATTCGCCCAAGTTCTAATCTTTTTTTTTCTTTTATTGGAACCAGACAAAGCCAATTTTTCGACCGTGTTGGAGAAAGGACAAGAGAAGAACAGCTTAGATGTTCTCTAGATTCGACCGTCCGCCATGATTACAAAGAAAAACAGCAGTTGTTGCAAGTTGAGACCATTTTAGGGGGCTGTCGGCCCAGCCTGAGTAGCTTTAAATCCAAAGAGTCGAAGAGGTTGTTCTGTTTTGTTCAAGTTTTGCATTTGTTACGAATTATTTACAACGATAACTTTCAAGCAAAAGATCTAGCTAGTTCAAAAGAATTCATGTGGATATTTGACACCCATTTGCAGGCTGCAAACCATCATTTCAGTATGCATGAAACTTAAAATCTCTCTAGTACAAGCAAATAAAATCATGGCCGGGAGATGAATCCTGAAAAGAAAAAGAAATTAGAAAGATCATTGATGGTCTTAAGCACACAGCAATGCCTGTTGAGTAAAATGCAGTCGTGAACCGGAAAGCTTTAGCAAAGAAGAGAAAAAAGTAGCGATTAACCAATTTTGATTTGCCAAAAAAAAAAAAAATGAAGAATCAAGGTCCCGTATTTGGACAAAACAGTTTTTTTTTTCCCCTTTATTGCACAATTTATTTGAACTCCTTTTCCTGGTTATTTCTCTCAAGCATTCCCACTCCTTTTCCTGGTTATTCCCTGGTTATTTCTTTTAAGTATTCCCCCTTATTCATGTAAAAAACATTTTTTTCCATAGATACAAAAATATGACAATTTCAATATATTTTAAATACATAAAAAAATTTTAAAAGTAAACATAACCATGTTGAATATTTATTTGTGTCTATTACTCGTACCCCAATCTAAATAACCTAAGGAAAGAGAAAAGCATCCACCTCAGACCAAAGGCAAATTCACTGTGCTTCGATATCAACCCAGACAGTTTTTTTTTTTCTCCCTCTTACAGAGAAATAGTGACTGGGGCCATGAGGGTTTTCAGGTCTACTTTCAGCGAGTGGACGCGAGCTATGTCCACACGGGTCCCTGGCAACCTGCAATGGAAATGAAGCTCTTTGAGCGTCTGGTGAAGGTGCCGATTTCGTATTGGTTCATCATGGGAAAGTGTGCACTGTTTTGAGAAAACCTTTCCTTTTCTTTCTTCCTGTTTTCCAAATGAATTCTTTGCCCTTCTCTCGCAAATCTCAATGGGCAGAAAATGGAACTGCCAATGTCTGTAATCTCTAGATTCCATTAGCAAATGTTTGCTCACATTCTTGGACTTGGTGTAAAGTAACAGTTTAATTTTAGATCATGAGCTTTTCCGCACCTCATGACATCAATTCTACTACTATTTGTCAAAAACCTCAACTCTAATCCTAATTGTCATCAAACGATGGGATAAGAATCATTTATGTTAACAATCTAAATTTGATTTAGTTGGCTGACATCTCGGTTAATTAGATAGAAATTTAAACAGTGATTGTTTACGTTTTTAATTTTTTTTCGTTATTTTTATTTATAATTAATATTTATATAATTAATTATAATAATATTTATTATATTTATAAATATTATAAAATATCATGAGATCAAAAACACGTTCATAACTATAATTTATACCATTGTCGTAAATGACATCTTTAGGCTTACTGTTGCATTCAAGAATATTCTAATTTGGGTCAAACGCATTCTTGATAACTTTGAGAGAAGTCGGAACTTTGTTCTTTGGATTTAGCAGAAGCAGCCTGAAATGTACGACGATTCCAGAGGTTGTCCGATTCAATTCTAAACACCTTTGCTGTTATCCAAAAAGTAAGCAAAATTATATTGACCACTATAATTTTCAACAAGCTTAATTTTCCCAGCGTTGAATGGCTTCCATATTTTTGGCGAGTCGACACCCTGCGGATGTCAACATCCCCAGGTTTATATCTCTGTCGTAAATGTCATTTTTAGGCTTTTTTTTTTTTTGCATTCAAGAAAATTCATATTAGGATCAAAAGCATTCTTATAACCAAAAAATTATTTTGTATAAATAATCTATAAAAAAGTGTAAAAATAAATAATTTACAGGATTATTTGATGTAAAATTAATTTTTATTTATTGATCGAAGATAAAATCATGTAATCAGATATTATTTAATTTTTATAATATTAAAATTTTTTTAAATGTAGAGAGATTATTTTTGAGTGTTATATTTAATAAAAAATAATTTTTTTTTATTTTCACACTTTTAATTAAATGACCTTATTTATTCTCTTTCCCAAATTATTATGTCTGAAAAATCTGTGTTTTAAAGTACTACTTTTCATATCACGATTTGATGTAACTTTTATCCCATGTTTATATCATGTTTTGAAAAAGTACTACCTTGGGCAGGTACATTTGCCAAAAGTTACAACTTCCGCAAAGGAAGTTTATGTTTGAAACGGAACAATATCTTTGAGAAAAGTCAGAACTACGTCCAATAGATTTAGCAGAAACTACCTGAAGCCAACGACAATTCCAAAGGGTGTTCAATTCAAATCTCCGCACTTTTTTTGGTATTCAAAAAGTAAGCAGAATTATAACCAGCTTAATTTTCCAGGCGTTGAATGGCTTCCGTAGTTTTGGAGAGTCGACACCCCGGGGATGTCAACATCCCCAGGCTGCTTATTCTCTACACCTTTGCTGTTATTTAAAACGTAAGCAGAATTAGATTGACTTTCCCAGCGTTGAATGGCTTCCATGTTTCTGGATTGTCGGCACTCAGGGGTGTCAACATCCCTAGGTTGCTTTTCTTTTCAAAGGAGATGGCAGCTTGAAAACAAGATAAGATGTTTCAAAAGATTAAGTTTCAAATTTGAATATTTTAAATTTTATTTTTTAAAAATAATTAATTAAATTAAGTTTTAAATTAAAAAAAGATTATTTAATATATTAAAATTTTGAATTAGTAAAATTAACCAGTGATCTCTTTTTAATCTTAATTTTTTTGCTAAAAGATCATGATAGAAAACCCATTGCTTTTGAAGAACTTATATTTGGATTTCTATTTGCTAGCTGTTTTTATTGATCTTAGTTGTTGTGTTTGTAATTACCTTTAAATGTCGTCACAATATACATCGAAAGTGAAAGTTCCATTAAATGGTGGCATTCGGGAATCAGTCAAAATTGGTTCCCTTAAATACTGGAATTCTAGAACCATTAAAGCATGTATAAATAACAGCAAAATTCTAGCTAATGAAAGAACCATAAAAGCAAAAAAAACCATATTCCAAGTTCATATTCATCTGATTTGTTGTCTGTCTACCTTAAAATCTCCGATTAGTAATGGCCTTAAACTCTACCAAACCTCATTTCGTGTTGTTACCCTTTATGTGCCAGGGGCACCTTATTCCTTTGATAGACATAGGCAAGTTATTGGCTGAGCGTAATGTAGTTGTTACGATTATTACCACACCTCAGAACGCTGCTCGTTTTCGCGCAGGCATCAATCGCGGCAGCGTTGAATCCGAGCGTGCGATCTCGGTTCTAGAACTTCGCTTCCCGGCTGCGGAGGCTGGCTTACCGGAGGGATGTGAAACAGTTGACAATCTTCCTTCCATGCACCTGATGAGCAACTTCAGTGCTGCAATAAGCATGCTCCAGCAACCAGTGGAGAAGTTATTAGGAGAGCTAAAGCCTCATCCAAACTGCATAATACATGATAAGCATTTCACATGGATGGCCGAAGTGGCCCCAAAGCTTCTGATTCCAAGGATTTTATTTGATGGGAAAAGCTGTTTCACTCTTTTGTGGAGTCATAATATAAGCACTTCAAAGGTCCATGAAAGTGTCTCCGAAGGAAAGCCTTTCGTGGTGCCGGGATTGTCTGATAGAATCGAATTCACAACAGCGCAGTTACCTGGAAACCTCAATCCTGGATCAAACGTGAAAGAGCTTAGTAAAAAGATAATGGCAGCAGAAGAAGGAGCGTACGGGTTAATCGTGAACAGTTTTGAGGAGTTAGAAGCAGAATATGTGGACTCATATCAAAAGATTAAAGAACAAAAGGTGTGGTGCGTTGGTCCGGTGTCATTATGCAACAAGAATGGGATTGATAAAGCTAAAAGAGGTAACGAGGCTTTAACTGATGAAAATAAATGCTTGAAGTGGCTTGATTCATGGCCAGCAAGCTCCGTAATCTACGTTTGCTTCGGAAGCCTTAATCGTCTAACACCTCCTCAGTTAATCGAACTTGGTTTGGCCTTGGAAGCGTCAAGCAAACCATTCATTTGGGTTATCAGAGGAGGATATAAAATAGAAGAAATGGAAAAATGGTTAGCAGACGATGGATTTGAGGAGAGGGTTAAAGGAAGAGGCCTTTTGATAAGGGGCTGGGCGCCCCAAGTGCTGATATTATCGCACCCATCCATCGGAGGATTTTTGACACACTGTGGTTGGAATTCAACACTTGAAGGAATCTGTGCTGGGGTGCCAATGATAACATGGCCGATGTTTGCTGAGCAATTCTTCAACGAGAAGCTACTCACACAAATACTGAAAGTTGGTCTTCGCGTAGGGGTCGAAGTTGTGGTGCACATGGGGGAGGAAGATAAATCCGGGGTTCTGGTGAAGTGTGAAGATGTTAAGAAGGCTATTGAGAGTTTAATGGATGAAGGAAAGGAAGCAGAAGAGAGAAGGAAAAGGGCGAGAAATCTAGCCGAGACGGCGAAGAAAGCAGTTGAACGAGGAGGGTCTTCTTACCTTAACATTACACTACTGATTGAAGATATCAAGCAACAAGCCATTGCTGGTCCAAATGCAGTATGAGACCAGAAGATTTCAAGTGCATTTACAAGAGAGACACTGCCAAACTGGAAGGCAGTAATTGTCATTTGGAACTTAGAATGTTAATAAAACTTGCTCAGAATGAATTATATACAAATTTTAGTTGTCTGCATGTGCGAGTTCCAGTATAGTCTGTCATTCTTGAAACAATAAAAATTCTCATTTTTTTTCACCGATGAAGAATACAATATATGTGTTACTAAATGCTAATACATTTCACCATCCAAATTTATCAATTTCAAGTTTCTTCTTCAATAGTCAATATTCTGGAAAGCATAGGCAGAATTTTAAGCCTGACATCTCCGGGTTGTAGCGTATCAACTGAAATGCAGGATGCAAAATATCTACGTCAGGCAACTTGATATTTACTTTATTTGAACCCAGATCCATTGAAACAAAGTTAAATGGTTTTAAATATATATAGATCCTAATAAAACGAGCCTTTCCATGTGGCTCAACTACTCCCATTAATGGGAATTTTAGTTAGGGTCAAAAGCATCCTTGGTAACTTTGAGAAATAAAGATCAGAACAATCCTCTCTTGTTTTAGCAGAAACTTCCCAGAAGGAACCATACAAGTATGTTACCTGAATTCGGATGTAAACATTGGACGTGAGTATGTGTTCAGTATGAGCATTGTCCGGACTCGGCTCAGCCGCAGCTCAAATTGCCATATTTAAAAAAGATATTAAAATATTATATTTTATATTTTGATAGTTCTACTTAAAATCAAAATTATTTTTTATCCAAACCTAATAATACGAGTCCAGCTTAAACAGGTCTATTGATAGGAAAATCGTCATTGAATATTTTTTTTTTAATTTTAAGTATATGTGCTCACAAATCGAGTTAAGATTGCGCATTAAAAAATTTTAAATTTTTTATTTAAGTTTGAATTTAACACGTTAAGATTATCGATATTTACTATTTATAATTAATAATAAATATTTTTATATTAATATTTTTATATTTTATAATTAAATTTAAATATAAAAAAATATTTTTAATTATTAAATAATAATTCATATCAAATTAAACTAACTTAAATTAATAAAAAATATATTTAAAATTTAAATAAATTAAATAAAATAAATAATTTGACTCATAAATAAATTTAATTACAAAAAATTAAAAGTTGTATAAACTCTTATCACAATACCCTATATATGCTGGGCCCTTTTGGCCTTTCTCATTGTCACAATCCTTGAAATTACTGTTCTTTTCCATCTCACAAATGTGAAAATGGCCATTCCCATTACTCGACTTTGTCCGCTTCATTGGCTTGCTTCCATTTTCTTTTTCACTATCTTATTTACAAATAAAGTTTAGTTGGGTAGTGTTAAAAGTAAATTTGATAATATTTGATATGATTATATAAATATATTTTTAAAATATATCTAATATGAGATACGATTATAACACGATAAAATATACGAATATGACACAAATACACGAATTGTCATATATACTTACATTCACTTATGAATTATACTAAAATGATGCAATTATATATTTTAAATTTAAATGAATTCACCAAAACATGGAACTCACAATTGAAATAATAACATGCAAAATGCTTCTTGAGATATATGGTGGATCCATTTTAGACACTTTAGTTCGCCCCAAATAGTTAACATGTGAAGGGTTGTACAAGTAAAACTATTATTGTCAAAATCACATTTTAAAAAAATCATATTGTATGTATTATTAAAATGAAATTTTTTTTTAAAAAAAGTGTTTTATTGTCAAATCCATATATTTAACACTTAAAAAAAGTTCATGGTCATTGTTGACTTTTCCTTTTCAACATAAATTGAGGGAAACTATTCATGCGTTTTCAACAATATTCACTCACTTTATATGAAAAAAAACTACTACCCGTATTTTTTTTATAAGAAATTTTCCAATCCAAAAAGATTTATTGCTTTCGTATACAAATATTGAAAAATGAAAATGTGAACATTAATAATATATATATATATATTTTTTGCAAAGTGTAATGTGTTTCCAATCAGAAAAAAATTGGCGAGATGTCTTTAGTGTTCGCTTTTAATGGGAAAAGGAAAGTCGGTTGGCCAACTAAATTATCTTGTTATGGAAATTATTTCCGTTGTTCACAATCGTTCGTGGGCCACCCAAAAACCATGCATAAAGCTTCGCGTGGGCTATCATTTGCTTCATGATTCGCCCAGCTACTAGTCTCTATCGAGCTAAACTCGAATTACTTTCGAGTTTAATTTTAAAAATATTTAAATTTTATTTAATTATTATTAAGTAAAATTTAGGTAATTTAAATTATTTTATGAATTAAATTTAAATATTTAAATATTTAATTTGAATAACCCAAAATTTAAATTTAAATTTTTTATTTTTAATTAATATGAAAATTTTAATTCGAGTTTCAGTACAAATAATTAAGTTTAAAATTAAATATAATAATTAAATTTATTTTTATTATATAAATGAATTTAATTAAACAAATTTGAATAATTTATTTTTATTTTTGTTTATGCAACAATTTAAGGCGACACGTGGGAGGCTGGCTAATGCTTTGATAATGAACTTGCAAGACAAAAATATTTAAAAAGCGTCAGAGTGAGATACTCCGAAGCATGCTTCGATACTTAAGTCAATAAAAGTTGATAGGAAAGAAATGAGCCTTTAAGTAAGCCATTGTATCTTTTTATTATAATTGCTAAGTGTTTTCCATTATTTGAGTCCCTACAAAGATAGAATTTATTGGTAGATGAGCCTCTTTAGATGAAGATAAGGATTAAGTATATCTAAGATATTATCATAAGAAGTTATTATCTTTAGTATATTCCTTTTTATCTAATAAATATAACAATTTCGAATCAAATTCAAACTTTTAAAATAAAATTTCATCAAATTTAAATCTTATTTTAATATTTAATTTTAAATCCAACTCGATCTCAAATTAAAACGTTTTACGATTCAAACCCTTCTCCATTGGACTACTTCGCAGCAAGGTAATCAGTATCGTATCAGTGGGCATATCATTTTTATTCTGGTACTGATACATACCGGTATCGATATGTTTTGGTGTATCATTTCAAGTTTATTGGAGTTTGAATATTTTTAACTTATATATACGAAAAATATTTTTAAATATAAAATAAATAAGATTAAATAAATTTCATATATCAAATATTAATTAATTATATATATCATATTCTAAAAAAATTTATCAAATATAAAAAAATTAATATCAGTCAAGTAAAAAGACTAAATTTTTAATAATCATTAAATTTATGAATAATTATACCTAATATTCATCAAATTTATGAGTTATTATGTATAATATTATTTAAATTTAAAATCAATATCAGTTTAACTTTTTTTACAAGCTTATATTATATATTAATCAGTATAATTATTTTTATTAATAAAATTAAAATAAACTAAAACCTAATAATTAAACTAAAATCAACTAAAACAAAACTAACTATTATTAATATTATCATATATAAAAACTAATATATATTAACTGGTATTATAGTACTGATGTAATATCCATAACACTGCTTCGTAGTCATTACCCAACAACAAAGGAATATCGCAGAAATTTGGAGCTACACATGCATTTGGAATTGGGATATTTTTCGAAAATCCCAATCCCATTAGAAGCCGTACAAGTCACGCAGCTTGAATAAAATAATACTATTTATATAACAACACCTGCCATTGACTTCGTTTTGCTTTGTCTGTATTACAAATTAAATTGTGATGGTGGGAACGGAGATTAATGTCCTTAACTTGCCAATAAATAAATAAATAACGCGAGTGGACAGACTTTTACCGACGAAAATTTTTGTAGATATTAATCAAAATTCTGAAAAAAAAAATTCCGACAAATATTTTTGCTGACTTGGTAAAATCGATAAAAGTATTTTGTGAAAATGATAATTTTTTTTGTCAAAAATACCATAAATTCATCAAAATAGTTTTTCTAACAATTTGGAAATTGATAATTTTTCTATAACCGAACAATTTTCATCACTAATAATCAGTGTTCTTGGTACCGTATCAGTCAATATATATCGGTTTCGACATATAACGGTACCGGTAATAATTGATTTCTTTTTTATCTTGGTTTCGATCTGTACCTTATAAAAAAAAATTAAATCAATATTGATCTTAAATCTGATACCGATATATACCTGTACCAGAATAAAAACGATACGTCTACAGGTACGGTACTAACTATCTTGTTAATAATTAAACTTCCGTTAGAAATAATTTGGTCGAATAGCAACTTTAGCTTTTGGGTAATTTATTATTTGGCTCATTTAATCAAAAGAATTAATTTGTAAACACCTTTCGACCGATCAAAGCAAGAAAAAAAAAAATATATATATATATATATATATTCTAATTAAAACAAACACGCTCTACCAAAGAAATAAGGTTAAAAGCAACAATATTTATATGATGCTACCGACTTAATTTGAACTTTTCTATCAAATTAAATGTGAGCACATAGGTTTATATTTTAATGTCAATATTTCAGGCAAGGGATATGTAGACAGGATCAAAGTAAAAAATGCCTTCGCAATTTGCTTGGACAAAACTGAACATTTGACAACGAAAGAGAGTTAGGTTAATTACTTCAAAAACAGGTGAACTTCAACAACTATGGTAGACTTGGAAGAAGCCAATTTAATAGAAATTTTCAAGGAAAAATTTTGGGTCCTGCAAACAGAATTTTTTTTAAACAACGTTGTGCTTTAACTTATACGTCTCCATATTATGGATGACCGATATCAAGACAACTTTTAATTAAATTTTGATAATATAAGTAATCTATGATTGCAATAATCTAAAGGTTGTACAGAAGAAGATTCAAAAAAAGAGTAAATTATGGAAATTACGTGAAAACTTGTCAACTTTGATGTAAATCTTTTGAAGAAATTGATTTTTGGAAATTACAGCTATCAACATCAAAGGTGACATGTCAATAAAAAGAAATATCAAACCTAAGAACCCGAGTCCAATCATCGGAGCAATAATTGTGCTTTAAAATCATATTACCGTGTGAGCTGTAAAGCCTTGTGCTTGACAATTAATTTGGCTATATGGGACCTAAGAATAAGATAAATTGAGAGTAATTCAAAAACCAAAAACATACGATACGCCGATGACTTTTCATCGGTCCAAAATCCAAGTCAACTTGTAATTTTAGATGAAAAAAATAAGATATAACACATTATAGTAATTTTGGGGTCTACAGTTTAAACTGATGCTTTGGGAATTATTTAAAGCAGCGGTCTCCTCATAAGACCTGCAATTGGTGACAATGCTCTTCCAAAACAAAACAAAAAAAATAAAAAAAACGTTTGGATTTGATGTTTTAAGTCTTCCATTAGGCGAGCAAATCGTCGATCCATCTTTGGCATCGTTGTTTGTTTTTCAATTCTAGGGATCTATTTGGCTTCTATAATGGCCCAGCAACAACTACACTTTGTGTTAATCCCGCTCATGGCACAAGGTCATATGATTCCGATGGTTGACATGGCCAGGCTTCTTGCAGAGCGAGGGGTGGTTGTAAGCTTGATCACTACCCCCCACAATGCGTTAAGATTTGACACTGTCATCCAACGAGCTACGAAGTCAGGGCTCCAGATTCGGCTAGTGAAAATCCCATTTCCATGCCAAGAAGTGGGACTCCCTATCGGATGTGAGAATCTTGACACTTTATCTTCCAGGGACCTACTGAAAAAGTTCTACAACGCACTTGCTCTGTGGCAAGAACCATTGGAACAATTTCTCCAACAGCAAAATCCGCTAGCAAGCTGCATAATATCAGACAGGTGCCTTTCCTGGACCTCGGAAACTGCTCAGAAGTTTAACATTCCCAGGATTGTTTTTCATGGGATGGGCTGCTTCTCATTGTTGAGCTCTCACAATGTGAAGCTACATGAGGCTCATCTTTCAGTTGCTTCGGATTCGGAACCCTTTCTGGTTCCGGGACTGCCACAAAAGGTGGAGATAACAAGGGCTCAACTTCCAGGAGCGTTCGTTAGTTTGCCAGACTTGGATGATACTCGCAACAAGATGCAGGAGGCTGAAAGGGCTGCTTACGGAGTTGTGATAAACAGCTTCAATGAACTAGAGCATGGATGTTTCCAGGAGTACCAAAAGGCTATAAAGAAAAAGGTTTGGGCCATTGGACCAGTTTCATTAAGCAACAGAATAAACTTGGACAAGTTCGAAAGGGGAAACAAAGCATCAATTAACGAGCAAAAATGCTTGAAATGGCTCCACTCAATGAAACCAAGGTCAGTTATTTACGCTTGTCTAGGTAGCCTATGCCGTCTAGTTTCTGCACAATTGATAGAACTAGGGTTGGGTCTAGAAGCATCACAACAACCATTCATTTGGGTAGTCAAAACAGGTAATCAACGAGCTAATGATGAGTTAGAAAATTGGCTTTCAAAGCATAATTTTGAGGAGAAGATCAAAGGGAGGGGACTTTTGATCAAGGGTTGGGCTCCCCAAGTTCTTATTTTATCCCACCCTGCAATAAAAGGGTTCTTAACTCACTGTGGTTGGAATTCAACTCTAGAAGCCGTATGCTCTGGGGTGCCAATGATAACATGGCCTCAATTCTCGGAACAATTCTTCAACGAAAAACTTATTGTTCAAATTCTAAGGATAGGGGTTCGAGTTGGGGTCGAGGTCCCTGTCAGATGGGGCGAAGAAGAGAAGCTCGGGGTGCTGGTCAAGAAAGAACAAGTTGAGAAAGCGATAGATATGTTGATGAATGGAGGTGAAGAAGGCGAAAACAGGAGAACCAGAGCTCGAGAGCTTGCACAAATGGCGAGAAAAGCTGTGGAAAATGGAGGATCTTCCAATCTCAACATGTCACTCTTGGTGGAAGACATTTTGGAGCAAATCAATCAACAATACGCAAACTGATTGAATTAATTTACAGTTCTGTAAAAGTAAATATTGGATGTTCTCTTTTCTTTTTCCCAAGCAATTTGAATATATTATGAGTAATCTCTAAGAAATTTCCATTATAATACCTTGATTTTCATAATAAAATATTTATTAGGGGTAGACTTCTTCTGTACTCTTATTTTCCAATAAAATTGTCCCTTGAATTTTTTTGGTTATAAAAATTATAAACTTTAACCTCTTTCTATTATTTTATATTTACAAGTGATAAAAATATGAAAAAAAAAATTTCTAAAAACTTTATTAGAGTAAGTATTTTGGAAATATAAATTTTATAAAATTTAAACTAATCATAATATTTAAAATTATCGAAGTTGGTGTTAAAAAATACTTTGATTAAAACGAAGTTAACGAATGATAACTTGAGATAGAGGGAGAAGTTTTTTTAAAAGAGAAATTAGTAACCTTCATAGATCTTCATTGCACAATAGCTTGGAATATTCATCTTGATTTAAGCAATAAGACAATGGACTTCTCAAGAAATTTTCTCTTTGTGTGTGTGTATATATATGTATATATAATTTAATTGAAAACCAACAAGGGTATTCAATATATAATATTGTTCGTGTACGTCTGTGCTAATTTATCATTTATCTTTCCAATCCTGCCTAATTAATACACTCAAAAAGTATTATAAAAATAATCAAAATTATATCAATTAAGGTCATCAAAACTATTATTAAAATTATATTTAAAGTTATCACAATTATATTAAAGATAACCAAAAGTATACAAAATAATATAAAAATTGACAGAAAAAGATATGAAATTACATTAAAGGATTATAAGCACCTGCTTTTTGACTTCGTTGCTTTTGTTGGCCAAGGCACTTTTCTTTGCAAGTATTTGATTCAAATAACTGATTGCACTGCCAGGCTAACTTGAAGGGAAGATTTAGTTGAAACTTCACAACCAAGAAAGTAAGGGAAGAAGTGCACAAAGTCATTACCAATTATACGCCTCTGATGAGAAATATGGCCCTGACAGTGGCAATATTTAATCAATCAAAGCTTTTACATTCCAGGGAGGATGTTTTTCTTGCGTTTCTACCGGGGGCTAATTATGTGATTCCATCTGTCTTGTTGAATAGTTTTTCCACTTTATTTCATCTATACTTAAAATTTCCCTCCTGCATGAAATCATGAATACATTATACATAAACTAGAGGAGGGTATATATGAGTGTACATATGTATATATCTAAATATTCTTTTATATATGTAGTTCCTCCATTGTAACCAAGGTCTAGTCTTGAAGCCATTGATCTCCATCAATGTATGAAATGTTGATGTAGTCAGCTGCTTCGTATTCCATTAGCTGCTTCCCATATGAAGCTCTAAATGTGTAGTTTGCTCCAGGCCCCAAGCACTCATATTCTCCAAAAAATACTGTCCTGGAAACAATTCAAAATTTGTCTGTCATTACAATGTACATATTTAGGATGCCATATGATGAAAAGTCAGTAAAAACAAGTAAATTTTGAAAGCAGTAGACGAAAATATACTTTCAATGTAAGTTTAAAGAAAGGCTTTTCTAATTGTTTATGTGTGAGTGTGTGTGTGTATATATGCTATGAATTTAGAGGCGTATATGAATCAAAAGGATTACAGACTGGTCTCTAGAGGGGTCTCGCCAGTCGTTCCATCCTTCTGGAGCCACAACATCTGACATGTAGCTTCTGGAAAAGACGACAGTGGAGTAAGTTCCCCAAGCTCTTCCAAGCCAGACACTGCCGGTTCCCCGAATGATGCAATCGACGAATGAGAACCCTGTTTGCTCATTCATCGATTGCCTTGCTTGAGCTGTGATGGATCCGCTTACTCCAGTGGCCCCTTCTTTAGCAATTGAATGGATAACACAACCCTGTCATTAATCAATTCAAGTTAATTCTAAAACTGGGGGACCAAAAAGTATTGGTAAATCAATCAGGCAATGTATTAAAAAAAAGAAAAAAAAGCTATAACTTCGCCACTCAAAAAATTCTTCAAGGGATAAGCTCAAAGGAGAGGTCTTTGGGAGGCAGAAGAGGGTTTTGGGAGATGCATCTTCTGGTGATTAAACTTTTCAGGACTTGTAGGTGGTCAGGAATGATAATACTTTTGATGTATAAGCATGTAAGGAGATGTCCTGAAACTTGGTCATCACAACTTACATCGAAGGCCCACAAAGTTTTGTTGCCTGAGGGGGCGTCTTACTTGATGCGAACCCAAGAACATTGGTTTGAAGAGAGTCTTTTACCGACATAATTACCAATTAAGCTACTTGATTTATGATTTATTTTGAATGATCGAGTTTAGTGACAAAACAACATGAATAACACGGTGGACGGAACAAAATTTAATGAAAAAGAAAGTCGGTAGTAAATTCAATATTTAACATACAACAGAAGTGAAAACTGAATTTAATACAAATCCCAAAATTGTTTGTACCTGATAGAGTGATCTGGCATTTCCAAAAATAAAATCAATGGAACCTTGTATGAAACAACCTTTGAAATAATGCCTCCCACGATCATCTAGAAGTGTGTCTTGAGCTCCGTAAAATCCACAATTATAAAATGCAGCTTGATCACCTGCTATTCTAAGTGCCACTGCCTGCTTTCCAGTTTCACCAGGGGTTGGCTCAGGAGCTGTATTCTTTTCCAGAATTTGGCAAACCCCAAACCAAACAGATAGACACATCCATTAATGAATATAAAAGAGCAACCAAAAATCTTTAGCATGTTCCTATTATTCCATTAAACTATTCAAAGTCTAATTGTAAAGATCAAAAAAATAAAGCATCCATTCTTGGTGCATCATCCACTAAAATTTCATTTATCTCGCAGAAAAATTTTGTAAGGTTTTATACCTTTTGCTTAACCTTTCGATGCCATTCCTTTTTACTTGTACTAATTGGTACATAATCAAATTAAATTAATATTTTTGTTTTTTTTAATTTTATTCAAATTTTTATAAATAATAAATTTTAAAATCTTTAATATTTATAGGTAAATTTAATTGACATGTCAAATATCCAACCCATAAGACAAAATCTAGTACATTATAAATATGTCTTTTTTGAGCCTCTAATTTGATTCGAGAGATGGCTTGGCCTTATTCTTCAATTATATATATCAAAAAAGATATTACATTTTTCACTTCCACAATGTGTGTGATAAATTTTTAGTTTGGTTAAAAGATGATTTTAAATGCATTTTCTCTTAAAATATGATAAAATTAGGAGGGATTTTTAAAATTTGAGTTAATTTTATCATATTTTAATCGTGATCTTTAGACTTATCAAAATGAATTAATGTTTAATTTTAAGTAAATTGGACTGACAAATGGTGCAAATCCACCTTTCAGCACCTCTAAATTGGAGTAATAATTATGAATTACAACGATGCGTGCCAAGACATAGTGAAATCAAACCTAAATTTGTAGGCTGCAAATGTTACACCAAGTCAATCAAAAACAATAAAGTGTGATGATTTACCTTAAAGCTAATGTTATAAGCTGTAAAGTTAGGTGCAAAGATGGCAACCGAAGAGCTGTACACAGTTCCTCCAGTGGAATTTGCGGTGTCATTCCATTCTATTGCTGTGTTGAAAAAACCCTCACCTTGAATGATCAAGTTGGATTTGTTGGCATGAACTACTACCTTCTCCCTGTCACCCATGTTTATAATTCAACTTTCATGCATATAAAGTTTCAATTAGATGTTCGGTGCATGCAAAAGATTGAATGAATCATATTGGATCATCGATTGTATTAGCCTATGTTACTTTAGAAGTGACATTTATATCTGATACATATCTAAACATTAATATGAGAACATAACTCTTACATCTGAGCATGAGTATCATAGGTAGTAGCTGTTTTGTGGTGCATATGATGTGCAAATATACAGGAGAAAGAAATCAAACGAGTTGTTGGATCTTGAAAACCTTTTTAATAATGACCTGTAAGTACCAGAATAAATAACAATCAGGGTCTTGGAGGGGCTGCAGTCAGGAACTTCATCTATCGCCTTCTGCACGCTGCTGAAATTGCCGCAACCGTTCAAGTCAACTATTAATACAAGTGACACTTTGTATTGAAAAACGAGGCTGCTGGACCTCCATCTAGTATGATCACATTTGTGCTTACGCCGCCTCCAATGGTGGTGGTGATGATGATGATGACGATGATGTCTAGACACCATCCTCGTTAGAAAAGACAGGAATTCACCACTTTGGTTCACAACTTTCCTGACCAAGGAAACTTCAAAACTATTATGAACCTCAGTGTTCAAGGTGATTAGAATGGAAAACAGTGCAAAGAGAAAAGCTAAGATCCAAATGGAGTTTGTTTTGAACCTCATGGCTGATGCTATAGGGGTTAGTTAGAGAATGATGTTATTTTGAACTAAAAGAGCAAGGGGGCAAAGGTATGGCCTTTTGTTATTACATTTTCCCTTGAGAAGGGCGAAGGGGTTGAGTGATGATTGGCGTGGGAGCTAAGGTATGTTATGGGCCTTAACATTATCATGTGATTTTTGTGCGTCACTTGGTGATTATAACTATAAGCCTCTTCTTTCAAAAGTAATGGTGCAGGAAAAAAAGCATAAAAAGATAATAAAAAAAAAGAAAAAAGGGAAAAGATATGGAGTTTAAAGGTTGGAAACTGAATACGCTAGGTCATGAGAGACATAGAAAAGGAAAGACTAGTGGAAATGATGAAAGTAAAGCAAATGCTGGATTTGAGTGCTTATTTGAGTAGTAGATAATTCTTTGCCGATTTAACACATATTAAAATGTTTAAAAATAATTTTTTAATATAAGATGATATATTTATATTAGTGTAAAATTATATTAGTTTTACATATATGTATAATTTTTATATAATTTATATTTTAACAAACTGATCGTTAAATTTAGCAATATGATTAAAATCATTGTGGATGCTATATTTCGAATCGATTTAACATCTTTATCATATCAATTAAGAATATTAATTTTTTAATATATATTTTACAGTTAAAAGTTTTTATGTAAAAAAAAAAATTAGATATTTTTTAATTTATTTAAAACTCGACGTGCATGATCTATATGAATAGAATATAAAATTTTATAACCAAATTAAATGAATATAAATTCATATAAATGATTACAAGTATATAAAATTAATTTAATTTAACATAAATGTAAGAGGCGCTTTCCTCTTTTAATATTATTTTAACTAATTAGTAATCATTATAATGCCTATTCTAATTCAGACTTGCATGTGGGGGGTGTTGAGTAACAGGTACTTCTTCTTGAAATATTTCGTGAGATTAATGAGAATGCTGCAGGTAACCAATACTAAGAAAGATTGTACGAATTTAGGCCATATATTTAAAGCAATTTAGCACCATCAGCCACACGCCTTTGTCAAGCAACTTGTTTCACGACTTTCTGCTCATGCTCTCTCCCGTGCTTATGATTACAAGGGAGGAATATTTTATACGTTACCTAAACTTATACTAATATCAAATAAAAATATATATGATACGATATATATTTGATAAATTATATATATTAAATATAAATATTTTTAAAAAATTAAGATAATATAAATTGAGATTAATATGCTTCTCGCAGGTACATGTGGGACAGAGAAATAATCGGTTCGGTCAATTCGGTTTATCTAAACCAAAAATCGACTTAACCGACTTTACTAATGTAAAAAACCAAATCGATCGACCTCAAAGGTTGAAACCGAATTAACCGAACCGACAAAAATGTATGTCGATTTTTTCGGGTAATGCTGATTGTATTTTCTTGTTTTATACAATTCACATGTTATTAATACTACAAACTAACTTCAATACAACCAATATAATCATAAGAACTAACAATTCAAAGCAGCCAAATAACATCTATAAAATTCAGAAAATAAAAAGTATTAAAAACTCCTAAATTATATCCGAAACAAAGTACTATAACACAATAAAGCATAACAGAAATTAAAAAGTTCAATAATTACTGAAATTTAAACCCTTAATATTCATGCTGAAAAAAGCTAAAGACTTGAACATAAGAGGAAGATAGTTTTAAATGTCACTTACATACAAACTCAAAAGGCCAACAAAAATACAAAATAAGTTTTAAATGTCACCAAAGTCCGAACTTAAAAAGCCAACATGCATGGCTCGAAAATGGCAATCCAAATTTCCAACAAGAAGTAATAGCCAATATTGCCTACAACATGAACAGCCAACCACCACCATAACCTACAACAAGAAGTAATAGACATGCTACAAGTATTAAACATAGTTACAAGCACAACCACAAGCATAATCACAAGTACAAACACAAAAGTGGGCAGTGTGAACTGTGAAGTGGCAAGCTTACCGTAACTCCTCAAGTAATCAAAATATCTCATTTTCTAATCAATGACGGGATCCAATGAAACCTTTGACAAATCTACAAAAATATAAAAAATAACAGAAGCTTTAAAAGAATAACAAAAGTAAAGCTTTGAACAGAAGTAACAAATTTGTCAAGCTTTAAAAAATAACAAAGTATTACCGAGATCAAATTTGTCAAGCTGTCCCACATCATTTTCAGGTTGAAACACATTGAGAATAAATGATCCACCTAGTCAATCTTGAGCACAAATAAGGGCTTGCACAATCTTCGGAGTTAAGGAACTCCTATATGCATTAAGCACACGACCACCAATGCTAGAAGCAGATTCAGAAGCCACTGTAGAGATAGGACTCGCCAATACATCACGAGCTATATTAGAAAGGATAAGGAACCTATGGCTATTGAGTTTCCACCATAGTAGAATATCAAACTCTTCATCATCCTCATCCTCAGTCTGCTCACTCAAATATCTAGTCAATTCTGATTTGTTCCCTTCTTTGCCTTGTTCAACCTTGTACCTCTTAAACTCAGACTTAAGACTTTTTTTCTTTTGTGGCACTTCAATGATCAATTTTGTAGCCTCACTGTTGAGTCTAAGAAGCAAGGAATCACGAAAACACAAAGAAAAGAGAAGAGAAAATCAATACAGAGATTTAACGAGGTTCGACAATGTGCCTACGTCCTCGAGAGCGGCGGCTGTTGTTTTATTCACTACTTAATTTAGAGTTACATCAACCATATATTTATACTGACCCTAACCCAGTACAATTTTACAAAATTGCCCATGTACCATTATGTAACCCTAAATTATATGAGCCATATACAACACTCACTCACTTGGCTACTCTCACCAACATCCTCAGAATTAGTTTGCAACCTCATCTTGTATTCATTAAACAAATCCTCAAGGGCTTCTTGGACTTTCTTCATCATCACAGAAACTTCATCATTAGAATACATTTTCATGAAGTAATATTCGACGAAAGGAAGTTTCTTTGATGGATCAAGAACAGAAGTAACATACACTAGCATATTTATTTTCTCAATATTTCCCTAATACTTGTCATATTTATCCTTCATTCTCTTAGCCATGACATTAAGTTTAAGATCAGGATTAAATTACCACTATCGCAAAGTTGAATAAATTTCACAAATGTCATCAAGAAACATGTTAGAGGTGACATAAGAAGAACCTTAAACTTTTATTGTGAGGTCATAAAATTTTTCTAAGAAAAGGCAAAACTTTCTAACAATTGCTCAATCATTTTGATCGGGCAGCCCATCTCCTAAAACAAGTTCACCTCTATAATAAGGATCAACTTCCTCATATGCATCAAAGGCCTTTTCAAACTTTTGGGCTGCATTCAACATCAAATATGTGGAATTCCAACGAGTGCTAACATCCCTACACAATAAACTATTAGTTTGAATATGTTCATTCACAATGCACTCTTTAAATTTGGCCAACCTAGAGGTGATTGTCTAATATATCTCACTACCCCTTTAACACGAGCCACTAAATCATTCATTTCCCTTAAACTATCACAAACAATAAGGTTCACTATATGTGCAATGCATCTCAAATGCATATACTTGCCTCCTAGTATACTAGTTCCTAAATTGTTAAACTTTTTCTTCAAGTATGAGACTGCAACATCATTGGAACTAGCATTATCAATAGTAATAATGAAAACCTTATCAATCCCCCAATCACGCAAACATTTCTCAATCGCCTTACCAATGGCTTCACCTTTGTGACTAGACACGGGACAAAAGTTCAATATTTTTTTGTTTAAATTCTAATCTTTGTCTATAAAGTGAGCCGTAAGACACATATAATTTTGTCTTTGTAATGATGTCCATGTGTCTATTGTAAGAGATACCCTTACAGAAGATAACTTCATGAATTGCCTTAGGCTATTCTTTTCACTAGTATAAATTTTGTAGCAATCCCTAGCAACAGTCCATCAAGATGGCATATGAAATCTAGGACAAGCAAGAGACATGCAACGCCTAAAGCCTTTCCTTCCACAAACCTAAAAGGTAGCTCATCTATGATTATCATCTCAGCTACACCTTTCCTAATAACTTCCTGGTTAAACTTCTAAGTGCTTAAAGACCCCAACCCTGCAGATTGTAACACTAGCTCTGCTTGAGTACCATCCCCACAACCATGAGGGATCTTTCTACAAACACCCATGTGATTCTTCAAAGAAGTTGTTCCATTTTTTTCGGATAAGCATAAAATTCTCTTTTACAGTAATTGCATCTAGCTTTCATATTACCTTGCTCATTCATAAATTTGGTAAAGCAATCCCATACCTCAGACCATGGCTGTGATGATCTCCTCGTCATTTTGGAGCTTGCAGCTTGAGTTTCGAGTCTTGGTACTTCATCAACCTCGGAAGGAGGGTTTTGATAGCTTGACTGTGTAAGAAGATTGGGATTCGAAGTGTTTTCGGTAGACATCTATACAAACAAAAAAAATACACAATCAAATTTAAACGTAAGAGTTGAATACATATATATTTATTACAAATATAATTAATTTTTAAAATTTTTATATATTTAAAAAGTAATACTTTTCCTACTAATATCCACATATAGGTTGAAATTCTGTTACTAATATTTAAAAAGTTATACTTTTCCTACTAATACGTACATATTTATTACAAATTTTTATATATTTTAAACTAAATGGGTTACTAATATTTCTGTTACAAATTCTTACAAATTCTCGAGGACTAAATTATGTTTGTCTTAGATGTGAGATATATATGTACTCTTAATTTAAAATTAGATTAACAATATAATATGTAAAAATGAAAAAAAAAAAAAAACTCTTTAAATTAGGCTTTTTCTTGAGTTTCTTACATATACGGCGCTAAATTATACAACAAAAATAACATAAATAAATAAATAATGAAAAGAAGACGTAGTCAAGTAAAATAAACTCAAGAAATACCCCCACATTGCCAAACCCAATACATTACATAATACGTATACTATACGGTAAAAGTACTCAACTTACTCACAGTTTCGTGAATTACCACAACAGTCAAAGAAGATTAAGTGTTTTGTTTCTATTATCACTTTTTCTTGATAGCAAGATATTGAACTCTTTTTAGAGCATTTTAAAATTAAATGCATTATTGCCACTGTTAAATCTGTGAAAATAATGAAAATAAACAGAGAGACTTGGTGATCTTCAAGTAAGAAATGTGATTCTTTTATTAAAAAAAAAAAACATAGCAAAAATATAGATAAATATTTACACAAATGAAAAAGTTAAAAGTTGAGAAAAAAATTAAAGACGAAAAATAAATTACCTGAGAAAAAAAAGGCTGGAAAGACTGCAAATTAAAGCTATGACTTGGGATGATATTGTGCAACTGCCGGCTGAGGGGAGAAATTCCAATCAAATTTGATTAGGGTTTGTCGAGGGTCGACGACGTACGAGAGGCAGTTTTTTAAGGTGGGTTTGGTCGTTTGGGGATTTGGTTTTGTTAGATTCATTTGGGCTTTTTTTTTAATATGGTTTTATTAGATATAGTTTTTTCTCGGGCCTTTGTAATAGTTAATAGAATGGGCTAAGTAGTTTGGGTTCTAATTGGGTTTGGGTTATAATGTCTCTTTTACCAATTATATTTTATATATTTTTTATATATTTATTAAATATAAAAATAATATATTAAATTATAATTCGGTTAATTTGATCGGTTCAGTTTTAAAATTTACTATCAGAAAACAGATCGAATTGATCATCGAAACTGAAACTCCAAACTAATTAAAACTGATACCAAATTAATCGAACTAACTAAACCGAATTGAGTTAATATTTTTAAGTAATTCTGTTATAACCGAATTTTGCTCACCTCTATGTACATGTTTAAGGCATCAGATTTCAACCAGAAGGATTTAATAACTTTGTGTTAGAGATCGGCTTACCTGCTGTGAATAGCACAATGTGTGGGAAAGGTTATATGAATTGACGATATTAGCCCCTACTTGATTTCTGCGCTGCATAGCCGTTATTTGATTCTAGGCCCTTATCGAGGTCCAGATCGGCCCATTCCATGGGCTACGAATCAACTTTAAACCCAAAAAAAATGTATTTTTTTTGTTTAAATATATATTAAGAGTTCCTTTTTTATTTACTGAAATTATTTTTCTTATTTCTTGAGTAGAATTAAAATTATTTTTTATTTTTAAATATATCTTTAAATATATGTGTAGTCTTATTAATTATCCTTGTAAAATTTTAAAATTTTATTTATGATATAAAATATAATTTCTCATATATTCGTAAATTTTAATATTTGATTCAATTATGACTATAAAATTAGAATTCTCTATCTTTCAACACATAAAGAAGAGGCCTTTTGGCATTCAACCTAAGGATTAATTGGCATGTTTCCATCTTACACAGCTGGCTTAACTTAAGCATAGATGCAGATAAGAAAAAAGTTGAGATCTGGGTTACTTGTAAATTACAAAGTTTGTGCTAATAATCGTTTTTTTTCAAATTTTATATTTAATCATAGATAAATTTATTAGTTTGGCTAGGCCTAGAATCCAAGTCATTAGACCTGTTTAAGCCAACAAAATTATAACTCAAGTCAACATGACACGTGAAATCTACCGATCTTTTAGAAATTATATCGAGTTTTATTTATTGAGAGAAGGTCGTCCACATTCTCGACCAACAAAAAACAATGAATAGCTGACATGTGGCACTGTTGGGTATCTAGAGAAAATAAAGATCAAAATGGAAGGTGAACAAAAGAAAAAAAAAAAGAACAAAAATGAAGAAACAAGGTTTACCAATGGTTGTTTTATCACAACATGAGCTAAAACATTTAGTTCATCCAATACTTATACAACATTATCGGTTACTGTTACATCTAATACAATAAAGTTTGTCTTCAGTGCATCTTCTAACCACACATTTTTGGTAATTGGCAAACCGTACCTTAGCTAAATCTATGAAAAGTCAAACAAAGTTAATGTAAAAGTTAATAAAAAATGATATGCTAGTGTGAACCAAAATGTTTTGACCGTAAAAATGCCACCATATTCAGAACGCACCCTTTAGGTCACCTAAACAAGTATAAATAGCTTAAACAATGGCTAATCACAGCGTGCATCCTATATACTCAAACCTCTCGCACAGAAACCCAGGTCAATAAACATCAAACTCGCCAGCTCTAAGACATCAACAAAAATTGATGGATTCCCACCCAAGAAATCTATCTCCCTAATCACAAAACTTACCAACTTAAACTAATTAAACTACTTCATCTGCAACTTAAAAGCTCAAGCACAGAGGTAGAATCAAAACAATATAATCAGCATATGAATCTTTAAGAAGATGTGACCGACTTGTTTCTGATCGATATTATCAGCTTAGGCTCCTTAAATAAGGATTTTAGTGCCCTATAAAAATCATATATTCAGCACATGGTTAGCCTCTCATTTCTTTTCGAAAATATCGACAAAAACAAAAAGTTTTAGACACCAACAAGAAGTGATTTTATTTGTCTAAAGTAGGAGGAAACAGGGCCATATTTATGTTTTTTTAAGGGAAAAAGGGATAAGATTAATATCATATCATATTACTGTTACAGCTATGGCAAGTTTTTCATGTATGGTTAATTCCTTCAATAGAAGGAATTTCCATTTGACCTTACATGCTCATCAGAAGTTACGATTCAAAGCAAAGTCATTCAGCAAAGACAACCTGGTATAATAACACTGAATCTTTGGCCGTTAGCCGACAAATACATAGGTTAGATATATAGCAAATTAAAAACTAACACAGCAAATTCAAATATAGTAAAGATAATCTGACTCGTCCTGGTGAAAGTTTCCTCGAGCGCCGCCTGAAAATCATATAATGGAGTGAAAGAGAAAAGCTGCCGAGGGAGCCACAAAATGCCAAAGGGTTTAAGTTGCCCTATAGGAGAAAACCGCCTTTAAAGGAAGGCGATTCAGTTTTCAAACAATATCTCCATTAACTCCCACTCTCCTTGGAAATATTGGTGGGAAATGGTAAAGAAAAGAGCATCCATCAGCAAGAAATAAGAGAATACTTGGCCACCCCTGCCTGGCTGGTTCGAGCACTTGAACCCATTGGCAGGGTTGATACTGAAGCTTTGTATGGGTTGATATAGGTTTTAATTTGCATTTCCTTTGGTCATGAGGGCAATAAAAGGGTGAGGTGACTTAAGCATAAGTGTGCAGTCACTTTTTCAATTTTTTATATATTCGTGTATTATTTATATTATATTTTTTATCATGATTAATAAACATGTTTATGATATTGTATATTTAAATATATTTTAATATTTTAATAATTTATATTATATAAATTTTAATACATTAATATATATTCATATTATTTTACCGTATTTATTTTATTTTGTGTTTTATTAATTTTTAACATATTGCGTCTGAAAGTACCGAATTACTTTTCGGCTAAAAAGAAAGCAAAAAAAGAAGTGGGAATATTGAAATGGAGTTTGCTAGTTTCGGCATCTTCCAAAGGATATGCCACTGCCACCATCCCCTAATTTGCACCAGATATGATGACAGCCCTCGTTTTTTTCTTTCTCTTTTTCAAGCCCCTAGGATTTTGTATTGCGATAGCTACTCCTTCATTCCTGTTTATCACATGGGAATATATTAGCTCGTTTCATCCGTTCGAGAGTCAAGTTTTAAGAGTGGCATTTGTTGTCTAAACGGACTTTTATATATCTTCTGTTGCCTAAAACACTAAAACAAAGAACTTTTATACTCTTTGTTTAGATGGGGCAATGCCTCTGAAGTACAATTTTCAATTTGCCGGGTCATGCAGTCCAAGGTATAAGACAAAATAATATAAGCCGTGGTTTATCTTCACCGACTAAACCAGGTTCACCAAGGATTGTAAACTAGCAGTAAAGAAAACCAAAAGTTTTATACAAACCCCGATAAGTATCTTTGTTGTTTGTCTCGGGAACACAATTTTTCTTGAATATCAATGGAAATTAAATCCAGGTAGCAGAGTCTTTTATAAGAATTTTGAAGAGGTTGGGGGAGGGGAGTGGGGAATGAAAGAAATTGCTTTAAAATTAGTAGGAGAGAAGAATTTGCTTATTTTGAAGGGTTTGAGAACCACCTCCTCATACTCTTGACTCCTCTAAGATTCATGACAAGTTCTTCACGCTGAGCTTCTACTTCTGCGTATTTAAGGCTCATTTGTAGATAACGCTCCCGAATGTCATTTAGCTCTGCCTCTAGAGATGATTTTGTACGTACGTATTTCTCCTTCGCCACAACTTCACCTTCAATAGATGATTTTCTAGGAGTATTTGATTGGCTTTTCCGACCTTCTAATAACCTGGAAGATGATATAGGACGACAAAGAAAGCGAGCCTGTTATGAGCAGAACTCATGGAACATAAATCATGGGGTTTTAGTGCTGTAACATGTTCCTACTCTCACCTATTTAGACGAACTTTATACTTGTTATTGGCATCCATAGCTTTGGCAAGTTCATTTTCTAGCAACTGAATCTTAGAGACAGGATCAACGGATTGATGGCTTCCATCATGGAGATCGTAATTGTTATCCTGAATTTAAAGATGAAACATTTCCAGAAAGAAATTTAGAGATTATACCATTGTCATTATATTCATATGGGAATTCACCAAGATGTCAATTCTAAATCTGGGACCTATACGATTTTATTAATGAAAGTAGATTTCCTTACCTCTCTTTTGTTTCTGTTAGAATTTGAATGTCGCTGCTTCTGTTTTACTTCCACTTTCAGTTTCAATTTCTCTTCAAGGGTTTGAGCTTTTATCAGAAGCTCATCTTTTTCCTCTTGAAGCTGTTTTATTTGCTGCTGGAATTGTCTGTTTGCTTGCTTGATCTGATGAAGCTCGTTTTTAATCTCTACATCCTGTATTAATAATGCCTGTTTCGCCGTGAGATCAGCCTCTACCTGCACAAGTTTTTCTTCCAAGGCTACTTTTTCGTGTTTATAGTCCTCTAATTCTGAAACAAGCTTTTGCAAGGTAAAAATCTGCTGCAGAAAGTAACTTTTCTCTGCCTTCAGATCATCACATTCTTTGGATAGCCGATGCAATGAAGCTTCCAGTTTCTCTTTGCCAGCTTTGATCGCATCGCGCTCATCTTTAATAGCCAAAATATTATCCTGAAGATTTTCTATCTTCAGCAGCTGAACCTTCATATTGGTAGATTGTTCTGATACTTGCTGCCGTTCATATTCGGAAACAGTTAGCTTTAGTTCAAGGCCATTCACAATGGTTTTGAGTTTCCCTTCACTGGACTTGTAACTCTCCAACAACTTCAGAGCTTTATCATGTTCTGCCATCAGTGTTTCCTGGTTTTCTCTGGAGGATGCAAGTTCACCCAACAGGTCTTCCACTTCTGAATTAGTTTCAGCTTCTATTTTCTTGAATTCACTTTCTGTATGTTTCAGGTTAGATTCGGCTTCTTGAAGAGCTGATTCCAGTCTAACTTTATCTGCCTGGAACTCATAATGTGCTGCAGAGAGTTGCTTTGCGAGGTTTTCCACCTCTTGTTGAAGATTCTCAACTTCATCCGTCTTTTCCAAATACATTTGATTCCAGGAGCTTTCTTCAAGCTTCGCTTTCGCCTCATGCTTCTTGCATTTATCATGAATTGCATCCAATTCCAATTTTAGGCTTTCCTCTTTTGATGCAAAATCTTCAATCACCAAAGTAAGATTTTCTTCCAAAACATGAACTTTGTTGCTGCAATCAGTCAAGCGCTTTTCTGATTCCCTTAGTTCGGCCTCCAAGTGAGCACAATGCTTTTCCAATTTCAACTTCTCCTTACTCAAGTCTTCAGCTGACTTCTGGAGTGAATCGCGTTCTTCAAGGAGTGTCTCACTAGTGGCTTGTAACTTTGTATTTGCTCTTCTCAGACATTCACAATCATCTTGAGAAGCCAACCACTGATCATGCATATCCTGCAGCTGTTTTCCCATATCTGTTTTTTGAGCCTCCATCTCATTTCTAGATCTTGTAATCTCATCCTTAAGACTTGTTGCAAGTGATATCGAATCCTCAAGTTGCATTCGAATTGAATCCCTCTCGTCTTTTACATCTTCTAGTTGAGCTTCCAGAATGGACAGGCGTGACGACAACTGCCTATTTTCATCTTCCAGCTCTAATATATGTATCTCAAGTTCATGCTTTACTCTTTCTAGCTCTGAAGACTTCCTCTCAGGAATTTCATCCCCGGAAACATCAGAACTCATGCTGCTGCTGCTCAGCGCCATCACATCATTTCGCAGATCATATAGGCACTTGGCGGCAATTTCACTTTCTCTTTGGATGATTTCCATCTTATCTTCTAGTTGAACCTTTTCTCTTTGGAGATTAGACACCTCAGCTTCTAATTTACTTTGATTCCATCTAAGTTCTTTATTCTCCTCTTCTTTTGACTGCATAGTAGCCTCCAGTGTTTGTATTTCAGTCCTTTTTTGAGCTAAATCCTTTCCTACTTCTGTTACTTCAGCTTCCAGTTCCATTTTCTGACCTTCAAGTTCCAGAATGTAACTATTATAATCACTTTGAATCTCCCTGGTGATTTTCTTTTTCAGCTTCTCTTCCAGAAAAAGCATTTGTGACTTTTGTTCACTCGTTGCAAACCCGGTGCTAGCTGAAATCTCATCAGATGAAAAACCAGTGGTTGCAACTCCTTTGGAATTGTTCTTTGTTTCCTCCTTTAGCTTGAGCAGTAATTCAAGATTTTCATAAGTCAGCTCATTGCAATCACTTTCTAACTCCTCTAGTTTTGCTTTCAAGGCTTCGATTTCTCTGATCAGATGTGCATCACCTCCCTTGCGGCACTCCGGATTTGCAAAATATCTCTCCTTTTGAGACTCGGATAGCTTTACTTTCAAACCAACAATTTCTCTTTCTTTTGCTGCTAACTTACTTTTATATTCTTCCTCAATATCCAAAGGGGTATCACTACTCGCAGCCATTCTGGTCTCCATGTCATCTTGTTTTTCCTTCAAGGCCTGTTCAAGAAGTTGCACCTTGGCCTGCAAATTCTTCTCTGATTCTTTTGATTGTTGCAGCTGGATCACTAAATTCCTATTGGCCTCCATTTCAACTTTTTGCTGTTCTATGGTCCCTTCCAGCTCCTGAAGAACTGAAACAAGCTCAACATTCGCATCATGACTCCTCTTCAACTGCAAAGCGAGGTCGTCATTGGACTCCTTTTGGAACTTAATTTCATTTTCCAGTTCCTTCTGAATAAGGCTTACTCCTTCATCCTGAAATGTTGAATCTTCCAAGGTTGTTTGTTTCTGCATCGACTTCTCCAACATCAGTTTCAGTTGTTCAACTTCTTGTTGTAGTCCATCGCGTTCCATGTTCGCTGCTGATAGCTCCATTTCCAAGCTTGCCTTATTTTTGGACTGGTCAGAGTGTTCTTTCCTCAGTATGTTCAATTCAAGCATCAACTTCTCGGCATTCCTCTCCCACAGCTTTGCTTCTGCATGTAGCTTTTCGATCGTTTTTTCTGCTGCTTCAAGAAGACTCTTAGAAGAATCTGAGGCTCCCGAAATTGATGCAGAAGACTCTTGATTATTATCCCCAAAGGTGCTTTGTGAATCGAATGATGAATGATTTGATTGAGAAGGATCATCAAGGTGAGAACTCCCATAAGGTAAACTATTATGGGAACTGGGTGAATCTTGTCTTTGCATCAGACATTGAGTGTCACCACTCAAATTGCTTACCGAAGAGAAACTTTCCCTCCCTATAGAACTCTCTGCTGAATCGTAGCTGTTATGTGTATCTGAAGTTGAGAAACTTACTTCCTGCAGTCAAGGAAGAAATCCTGTTAGTTTCGAGAATAACGGTGAAGCCCAACCCAGTGATCTGCCGACTCTTGTAAGAGCATTTGGTGTCACACCGCATATTCAGATGTTGTCCTCTTTGGACCCACAACCCTCAAGGATTTGCCACCCTCGTAGGAGCCTCTCCAGGCTCGAATGTGGAACATCCAAAGGGATTCCATTCGCTACACTGGTACCAACTGAGCTAGTAGCTCAAGTATTGACAAACATATTATAAACGTACCAACTTCCAATTGAGAATTTTTTTTTTTTTAAAAAAAGTGATATATAGATTTAGCAACTCCATGAGTAACAACATGAAACTCAGACATTTGGCTACTTGTAGTCAATTAGAAATAGTGTCATTAATAGTTAGACTCAGTCACCACCCACCCAGTAACGCTTGCACACAAAATTCGCAATTCTATTCCTCCAAGAATTTAAGAACAGATGGCCAAAAGTTTATGATTTAAGAATAACAAAAAATGAGACCCTAACGTACCCTACTCCCAAGTTCTTCTTGGCGTGGGGCCGAGACCAAATCCAGGAAAGGGGACGTTTCAGCACTCTCTGCTATTATACTCTCTATACCATCCGAATTAAAGCTCAGATCAGGATCTTCTTCATGGGAATTTGTCTTCTTTAAGTCATCGTCCCTAAAATAATCCATAGCAAGTCCTTATGATCCAATAGAACATTTAAGAAAAATAGAAAAGAAAAGAAAAGAAAAAAATGGGAATGAAGGTCTGCGAATGATACAAACATGGGTTTTGGTCTTGGTGTCAAACAATGAATTTTGACCTGCAAAATCAGAATCATTTAAGTGTAGTGTCGTTAGAAACAAAAAATTTTGCTTCAATTTTATGTCTCATTCAGATTAGCAATAAGTTGCTTCGATTTCTGCATTCTTCTTTTGGTTCTAAGTTGTAATTTGATGGTACTACTTAAACCCAATCTTCATGTTCTACCCATGCTCAACTTTTGTGCAAAACATACGTTCCGGAGACAGCTAAATGGCTAAATTGTATAGCATACTGTAATTTACTAAGACAAAGGAATTTAGGAAGTTTAAACTATTAACCAAAGAAAAGTTGAAATTAATAATGCTCTTATCATTAACTATTAATGAATATATATATATATATATATATATATATATATATTTTTGCTTTGCTTTGAAGTAAGTAGGTGAAAGTTTTCGGCTGTCAGCGAAATACCAACAATTTGGTAAGGCGGGACCGCTCTGGTTTTGGAAATAAACTAGACATTGCTGGTTCATTCGCTATGTAAACAAAGCGAATCCAGATTTAATTCAATTAATTTATGTAATTATATTTAATAAATTTAATTTAATTAATTTATATAATCATATTTAAAAAATGATATTCGATAAGTTTAAAGTTTAAATTTTAACATTTGTAACAAGTCGAAGGGATAATCTTTTGCACCCAAAAAATATAGTTAGGGTGAATTTGGTAAGCGACCATCTTTCTAAGATTTTACTTTGCTTTTCAGCTCGACCAAACGTGTACGTTGGCAACAACTAAGGAGGACCACCTAGAACTGAAGCGAGGTCGATCCACTTCAGAAATAAAAACCAACATCAAAACCTGTTTTTTTTTTTTTTAAAAAAAAAAAAACAAAAACATTCACAAGGGCTAAGGATTTCCTAGGAGAAATCGAAGAATTTTTAGTTCTATGAAAAAATTTTCATCAAAAAAACATCGTAAATGCCAGCATATGTTTGTAATCGCAACCGTTGGCCAAAATTTCCAAGTTTTAATATTAATGAATGATGCAGCCGTGGAGGATCCAAACGCCCAAACCCAATCAATGCCATTATCTACCCATAAAAGATGTTTAGTCGTAGGACCCTGACTCCTAACATGAGAATGCCCCCCCTTCAAACGTGCCAGGTAATACCGAGCCCAACGGCGCATTGCTCTTCATTTTTTTTAAATGGTACACATTTATCGTACGGAACATAATAATAATAAATATTTTCTTGAAAGGAGAATTATAACATGCATAGCTATTACATGATCAGCACTAAGATTGTCTTAAAAACAGGCTAAAAAGAAAGGAATTTAAAGAAAAAAAGAACAGTTTTTTAAGAAAGACAAAGTAGGAAGAAATAAGATTGCTGATACTCACATGCAATATTGTGCCATGGTTGCATTTTTTCAATGGCAATGAAACTGGAACAATGTCGGTTGAATTTATATAGCCTGTCATATTCACTGTTGCCTCCCCAAGAATGGCAGATCTTGCTGATCCCTGCAAATTCAACTTTCATTCATCTAATTAGTCACCCTGAATTGAATCGGACAATGTTAGGATCAAGTTCACAAGAACAATCAGCAAAACTAAGAAGGATGTTCTTTATGTACTTTCAATCATTGAACTGGAAAAAACTGATCCCTGTAAAAACTAAGATCAAGAATGTTTTCATTAAACAAAATTATTATACCATTGCAACAACAAGCTTGAAGAAACAATCTTCCATCTCTTTTCTTGAAACCCAAACAGATTCTGACAGAGTTTCGTTCCATTGACAACTCCCATTTTGAACTACCACTTTGCTTGTCTTTGCCATGGTTTTCCCATTCTCCATTGAGATTATGGACATAAACAACCTGTCCCATCCTTTGGGTACCTATAAAGAAAAAAAAACACCAGAAAGAACACTTAATGCTTGTAAAAATGACACAATGGAAGAACAAAAAAAGAAGAAATATGAGACTATGAATGAATGAATAATTTACCTGAACCAACTTGAAATTGGAGAACTTGAAATCTATCTTTTCCCCTGATTTATTAATAATTGGCCTTGTTTTATGCAACCTGAACATTGCTTTTCCCGCTTTTTTTCCTCTAAATTTTTTCTTTATGAGTTAATCTGGAAAATTTCAGAGATAACGTAGCAAAAACATTGCCAATATTTCTAAAAATTACCAACTAAAGAGAGATCGTTAGCTTAGCAGTCTTCGTTATGAAGCACACTTGTTAACTTTATTGTCTCTCCATGCAGGGGAAACTATATGGTGTACTGAATTTCACATTATCACCCTTGCAGCAGTCTGACACGTGTTTAAAAGTCAACTTCCAAGTGAGACTGTTGAGGTGGCTCAAAATAACTGGCTGGTTATTTTATGGTGGTCCGAAGGTTTCCAATAGGCTATAGGCGTCTCAAACAAGAGGACATAACTGCCTGGCGCCTGCCACGAGACAAAAGCACCACAAGGTTGGTTGATTAAACAAATATTTCAGCTGTCGAATTATCATTACAAAGCATAAAAACAACGCATTTAGGAGATTATACCGATATGAATTTTTTGTGTTTTGTTCCTGATATATGCCCCAACTCTTTCTTGTACTTGCCGCTATTGGACTATTAGTTGAGGTACTATAAGACAAAACTAACCTTGTTTTGATTATTTTACAAAATGTGCTGGACCACAAATGGATTTTTGTTGTCACAACTTAAAACAAATGCCTCCCAAGTCACAAGTAATAAAGCCCAAAATGGAAGCTTTAGAGTGGCTATTTGAAACTTAATCAACGTGAAATTTAAAATTTTATCACCAAAAGTACTTAAAACAGTTAAAATCTAATATAAGAGAGCTTTTTAGCGAAATTAAAGTTTAGTTTAATTAATTAATTTAATCAATTAATATTTAATACATATAAAATTTAAATTATAATATTTATAATTTTTTTTATTTTTAAATTACGATTTTTTTATGTCTATGTGTGTGTGTATATATATATGTATAACACGTTAGTAGTAGGCCTGTTCAAGGGCCGCGCTATCCGCCCAAGCCTGAAGGTCAGCCCAAAATTTGGGAGTGTTTGGACAAATATAATAGGCTCGAAAAATAAGCTTGAACAAAAAAATAGGCCTGATTAAAAAATGGGTGGGCCTTGGGTTCGACTTTCAAAGCCTGAGCTTAGCCTGACCCGACCCATTTTACTATTATATTATATTTTATGTATTATACAATTTTTATCATATAAGTAATATATATAATATTATAGTGTAAATTTTAAAAGATAAGTTAAATTATTTATATTTATAAACATAATAAAAAAAATTATTAAATTAATAAAAATTAAATTATAAAATAAATTATAAAAAAGATATAATATGAGCGGACTTAAATGGGTTTGAACTATCGACTTGTAAATATGAGTAAGCTTGGACAAAATTTGAAACTCATATTTTGAGCCGGACTAAGCTTGAACAAGCATATTTAATATTAATACTATATTTAAATCTAATTCGAATTCGATCAGACCTAGTCCACAAGCAGGTCTAGTTAGTAATTCATTAGCCGTAGCATTGGCGCGTTTAAGCCCCACTGTCGTCTTGGGTACAGGGTTTTTTTTTTCGGTTAAAATTGACCAGAAACCAGAACTCTCAACTCAAGTGAAACATGACAGTGGTTCATCCCCAAAAATAACTACAAAACCATGCAATCTTTCTCAGTTAAACCCATCATTGGAAAGAAAAAAAAAAAAAAAACCACTGCCAAACCCAAACCAGCAGTCCATCTAAAGCACACCTCTTGTTTAAGCCCCCAGTTGGCTTACTTCTTTGACCCAAGTCCTTGTCAATTTCATTAAATTGCGATTTTTAAATGCTAAATTAATTTTTAAATAATCAACGATAATATTTGTGTTCTTTAAATTCTTTTATTCATTAAGATTGCCTTTTTTTTTTTTCTTTCTTTTCTGGGTTTGCTTGAAACAAAGCATTCACTTTTTTGCCTGTACAATTGAGCAGTCCCCAAACTTACACAATCTGTTTAGCAAAATGAAAAGCCTCAAATGTAGTTTGATTAAAATTTATAAGTGGACAGTCTGTGATAAATTTAAAAATAATAATAATAATAATCTTTAAAAGTAAAAATGTAATAATAAAGAACAAGTGTTCATTTTTATACAATGATGGTACAATCTTTTAATTTCATGAAAAAAATTATAAAATTATTATATATTTTATTTTTTAAAAATAATTTTTATTTTTTAATATTTAAAAAAATTATTATTTTATTAATCTTATTTATAAAGTTTAACGTGTAATGGTTATAAATGTATATGTATTTTCATTTTAAGTTAGATTCAACTTATGCATAAAAAATTATAATGCAACTTCTGACTTTCATTTTCTTAAATCTGCAGGCTTCATTAATTGAAGGATTTTGAAAAAAAAAAAATAATTATCTGAATAATCTTTCCCTAGTTCTTCTTCGTTTATATATATATATAATTTTTTATTTTTAGTTTCCTCCCTTCCAAGTGGACCTATTGAAGGCCGATTAGTCTTTTCAGCCTAATATAATATCCATTTAATCCCGTTTGTATTAAGTTAAATTTAAGTAAGTATTTTAATAATTTAAATTAATTCAATTTAAATTATTATTATATAATTAAACAATATTTTTATTTAAATATATTATAAATATTAATATAAAAATAAATTTTAAAATATTTTAAATAAAAATATGAGTTTTCAAATTAAACAAATTTGGGTTGACACCTAAATAAGAGAAAAAATTTCTTCAACCGAACTCATTAACGACTCCACTTCCAAAAGCCTTATGTAAAGCTAATTCAAAAGACTTGACTTCGGTTTAAAATGCATCTCCTCCATCAAATTAATTAGAAACATAATTTTTAAAAGATTTTATGTAACACTCTCATCTCACGTCAGAAGCCTTTGAAGATTTACTATGATATATAACTAGAGATTTACAGTCATATTTATGAATAGTTTTTTGAGAATAACATCATGAGATTCAATGAGCCAAATAGATAATGTCTCACAAATTGGATATAAGTCTTTACAAATTATTTTAGAGAGCAATCATCAACTAGTGAGAGTTAAGTGCTATATCGTGGAAGCCACATTTAAAATCATGCGGGAGTTAAGTATTCCGCGATCAGAACTACTTTTAGAATCTCAATGCTTGATGTGATTTTGGTTCTGTCTTTTTCATATTGGCTTAATAAGGATGTCAAACGTTAAATCATGAGAGTTTATTTATATATAAGTAAAGACTTATAGCCATACTTACAAGGTATTTTTGGATAACAAAAACGTGAGGTTTAACCAGCCAAAATGGATAATACTTCGTAAATTATGTACGAGTTTTTACAAACGGTATTAGAAAGTAATTATCAGTCGACGAGAATTAAGTGCTATACTATAAGAACTATTTCTAGAATCTTGAGGTAATTAAATGCTACACATTGAGAGCTACTTTTAGAACTTCAACGCTTAATATAATTCTAGTTCTGTTTGTTTCGTATTGACTTGACGAAGACGTCAAGCTTTAAACTAAAATAACTTACAATATCTAATCTTATATTAAAATTTTTAATGATCTGCTATGATATATAAATTAAGATTTATATCTATACTTATTAAATATCTTTAAAATAAAATTATAAAATTTAATAAATTAAAATAATTAATACTACACAAATTAAATATGCATATTAACATTTTAGATTGAATTATAATATCTAGCTGGCGATGTCCAAGCATGGCAGCCGTGACTTAGCAAGCATGTCGGCCTAAAGTCAAAGAAAAATACGTTGGCCTAGACAGAACACAGTTTTATGTGTCGCCTCCAAGCCGTCACTTCTTCAGTACCGCATGACTGGACCTGCAGGCAGCTTGAAATTTGATTATTATTCCTCTCTCTCTCTCTCTCTCTCTCTCTCTGACTTTTTCTTGCGCATTCAAAGCCTTTTAATTTTTTTCAGTCCCCCATTTTTTTATAGATTTTTTATGCGATAAGTTACACCACGTGCCGAGAGAACATCTTTTGGCCGACTTAACTTATACATATGCATCGCAGTAAAACTGTCTTGTTTAATCTTTTTCTAATTTCTTACACAGTAGATTTTGACCTAAATGACAGATGGTGCTTACAACTTTATACTTAGAATGTGTAAGAGATCTTCCTTGAATACCCCACAAATAATAAAAATATTTTAGCTTTGATTTCTTAAGAAGTAAGAGCATTGTTCTAAACAATATAAAATTTTCGGTTTGACATTTTGATTTGAATTAAGAGAAATTATTAAGTATAAAAAGAAAAATAAAATAATTATGAATATGAAATTTCTTTAAATAAGCTGGCAATTATCGACTATGGAGTTGATGTATGAAAAAGAAGAAAAACGTGTGAAAAGAACAATTCTGGTGGCTAAATCATTCTACCGAAATCGATGGAAAAAAAAGTGTCAAAGACACTTTTAATCAAAAGTCATTTTACCAAGGAATGTTGTTAAAATAATTTTAAATTCTTATATATTAATATTTTTATTTACAATATTGGCAATGATACAAAATTACTAATTATTAAATTTAATATAATTTTATTATTATAAATATTATATTAATTAATTTTAAAAAAAGAGGTATCTACGTGTAAAATTAAAATTAATTTTATACACTTTTATATCTTGAAATATAATTTTTATTTATTTAATCTGATAGTATTTAATGTTCACATAAATGAAGCAAAGCAAATTGAGTTATAAGTAAATTAAAAAATTTAATCCGTTGTCAGATGTAAAAACTTATGACCACTAAATATGTAGTAAAAAATAATATTTTTGATTTATGCGATAAAAAAATCAGATTGATTTAAAATTTTATACATATAATAAATATATTAAAAAATATAATTATTAATTTATTAAAATACTAATTATATAAAAATTTATAAAATCATAAAATATTAATTTTATTTTACACTGATTAGATCTCTTTAAAAAATTCTAGAGACATTTTAGCAAAACCTCAGATAAATTTTCTCCGACAAAATCTGCCAACCCTTCCTTTACAGTTAATTAACGAGGATTTGAATTCAAGTCTTCCTCGTCATTCTAAAGAGTCCTTAGAATTAGGCTAATTAAGTGGCTTATGTTTCCAAAGTTTATTTATATTGATACTTTAATATATATATATATATACACGCACACGTGTCTTAAGCTTTCATTTTTTAAATAGAACACTGAGTACGTAACGTGTAAAAAGTCTTTATAAACATTCTTTAAACTTTTAACGAAAATTTGGGACCGATTAATGGAATAAAACAGAAGTGAGCTAACTAAATCTTCCATTAAAGAACCAAAGTATTACTTATTTTTTAACTATTTTGACTCGCAAGAGATCATTAAATTGATTGACATGTTTGTATAAGATTTACTAAAAAGATTAATAAATTATATGCTTTAATAAATTTTACGTAGAATTGCTACCAATTATTGCTATTATAAAGTTATTATTTTTTAATAATATTGTTAAGATTATTATTATTATATTGGTATTTTTAATTATATTATTATGTTAGTATTTTTTAATTAATAAAAGATAATATTATTATCAATATAATAATAGTTTTTATTATTAAAAAATTATTTCATTTTCAATTAATGACATTTGTTTCATTTAAATCGTAATCGTATAATTATATTAAAGCATTTAATTTAATTTGTTTAATTTCAAATTTTAATTTAAGTTGTAATTATCTAATTATTTTTTAAATTTAAAGTAATAGTTGTAATTGTCTAATTATTTTGAAATTTAAATTGTAGTCATCTAATTATTAAAAGTCGTAATCTTCTAATTATTTTAAATTAAGTATTGTAATCACTTAATTATTCTCAAATTTTAATTTAGATTGTAATTACCTAATTACTTTTAAAATTTTAATTATTTTAAACCGGTAAGTGGATCTCATGTCACATGATTACAACCTTTAATAATTAGACTATTGCAATTTCAATTTTGGAATATTTAGACTATTACAACTCTTAATTTAAATTTAAAGAATAATTAGGCGATTACAATTTAAATTAAAATTTTAAATTAAATATTTTAAAATAATTACATGATTACAATTTAAATAAACAAATTTATTGTCATTAATTGTAAATGAAATAATTTTTTAACAATAAAAACTCTAATTATATTTATAATAATATTATTTTTTATTAATTTAAAAAAATACGAACATAATAATATAATTAAAAAATAATAACATAATAATAACCCTAATAATATTATAAAAATAATAATATTATAATAATAACAGTAGAAGATAAGTGAATCTACATAAGATTCGTTAAAGTATTTAGCGAATCCACGTAGGATTCACTAACAACTTTAGTGATCTTAGTCGATTCAGTGATTTTTAACAAGTCAAAGTAGTAATATTTTAATAATTTATTTCAAATTAATATTATTTTGATAATTTATTTAAAAATTAATAGTGCTTTGGTCAATGTGCGCCATTATTTTTGCTTCGTGAATACAATATTATTATATGATCAATATATATTATATTTTAACTCAAAATTTAATTTAAATAGTTCATACAATCAATTGATATATAATAAATCTGAATTTTAAATTCTAACATCCACCGCGAACTTAAATCAAATATATATATATATATATATATATATATTCTTCACAAAATACTCCAACTGCCCCGTTTGTCTTGAACGTCTTTGGGACGTAGCATTTATAACGTATGCAAAGGGTAAGCGAAGCTTTTTGGATCTTTATTTTTCATTTTTTTATGTTGACCTAAGGAAAAAAAATATATATATACATATATATAATATTAAAAACAATTACATGTAGTTCCACTAATATATTTTATGATTTTTAATTTAATTAATTTATGCAATTATTTTTAGTAAGTGATATTCAACGAATTTAAAATTTAAAATTTAATATTTATAATATTTTTATTTTTACACGGACAAAGATTTAATTTGCTTTTTTCGGTCCTATAGTTGACCTAACGAATAAATATAAATTAAAAAAAATTACATTACATATATTTTAACTAATATAATTTACGAGATTTAGTTCAATTGGTACAGCTATCCTTAAAATATTACAACATTTAATGAATTTAGGGTTTGAATTTTAATTTTTATAATATATATTTTTTCCAGACTGCAATTTTGTTTATGCCCAAAAAAAATTGTTACAGCTTACATTATAGCAGATGTTACACGAAAGTCAACACAAACATTTTCCAAAATTTGGGATCATTTCCAATCTTTTTCTCAGGTCAGTTTCCTGGACTCCAGGAAGTTCTTATTCTTGGGCTCACAGGCTGAGATGTACTCAAGAAAAGTGGCGAAATCTGTATCCTTATAGCGCCTTGGGTTTGCGTCGTCAATCAGTTTCGGCGACGGCCTAACCATGCAATCGAAAGGCAGACTATGCAATGAGGCCACCGATAGCCGAGGCTTAGCTGGATTCACAAAAACTCTATGTAGCACACTTCTGTATTTGCCGTTGCTAAAAATCTGGGAATAATAACAAACAACAAAAAGTCAAAAGCAACAATCGTTTTCAGCTTTTGGGTGAGTTTTTGAATTATTCATTTAGGGTACAATAAATGGTATTAAAATTCCCAGTTATTTTTTTTGTACATATAAAATATTATATTTTATATTTATATTTGAATATATATTATAAAACTTTAAAAAGTAAAAATAATCAATAATTATTTTTAAAAAATAAAAAATTATTCATAAAAATTTTAAGAACGAACAAATAATCTCTAACAATCATCATTTAAAACTATTTTTTTTGAATATAACATTGATTTTTTAAATTCAAGATTAAGAGATTTTTTTATCGTATACTTATTTTATTTTTAAAAATTTTATATTATATATAAAAATATTTTTAAAAAATAAAACATTTAAATACCATAATCTCAAATTACTTGAAATTTCAACTCACCTCAAGGTGATCACCAACGTTAACAACAAACGAATTGACCGATGGTTCAACAGTGATCCATTTTCCTTTGTATTGGACTTGTAAACCTTCAACTTCATCCTGGAGAACAAGGGTCAGGAATCCGTAATCCGAGTGCGGTGGCATTCCTAAGGTGAGTTCAGGTTCAGGGCAAGGAGGGAAACAGTTAACCACCATTAGCTGGCTTCCATCATGGAGTTGCTTTAGTATTTCATCATCATCTTCTGGCGTCTTGTCACCTTGGTTGGTGGTGGCACCCCACAGACCCAGGCTTTCTAGGATGGCCTCCATCAGACTTAGAAACAAGTACTTTGTTTCTTTTGCGTAGGTAGCTGCTGATTCCCTTTAAAATTAACAAACCAATTAAATTATTGATTTTAAAATCATATGAAGATTAATATATTCTCAGTAAACTAATGGAAGCAAAGTTGCTTAAAATTATTATAATCACAAATTAATGCTTAGATTAACAAGTAAAATGGTTGTTTACATTGCAGGGAAGCTAAAACTAAACCCAGAAGCTATAACCTTATATTTTAATAGCATAAAGAAATGGTGTAAACGAATAATGTGGCTAGAAAAAGGTAAAAGGGACAAGGGAACTGGACGGGGTTCAAACTTTAGGTTTTGATTATATGAACTAATAGAGTTAAATTCCAGATTTGAACTCTAAGGTTTTCTTTACCTGAAGTCCATGGGAGATGAAGGCCAATGAGGGAGAACATCTGATAATGGATGGCAGACAAGCTTTAAGAAGTCTCTCCAACAGAAAACAGTATCTTTGTTTTGGTTTAAGCTGGTTCCATATCGAACAGGTGAGGCCATGTCGGAGGACATGTACTTTGATCTTTCGTCGTATGGGAGCCCGAAGAATCTGGTGCTAACGTCGATCATGCTTCTTATAACTTCAATGGGGATGCCATGATTTACGACCTGCATTTAAAAGCATGTAAATAAGTGTTCATTCTTCATAATACAAATCAAAATTCATTTTCTTTAACAATATTTGTTTATTATCTTGAGTACCCTTGGAAGGCTACCTGAAAAAATCCATATTCTTCACAAGCGGACGAGAGGGAGTTGAGGACTTGGGACCGATTTGGACCGTGTAATTCAGCAAAATCGATTATGGGCAGTTTAAGACTAGACTTAGCCACATTGGGTCGATCAGATGCGGGCAATATATACTTATTAGGAAGTTTTCTAACCCCATTCTCGTAAAGATGCTTCACTCCTTTCTGGAACTCATCAGTTTCGTTTGCATCATCATTTGTCATTGCCATTGCAGGGGGAGACATGAATCCCTGTTGAAAGCATTTACGGCAACAAAAAATAAAAAATCAATTACTATATGAAGTTTTTAATGTTAATATTTGCATGCGTATGAAAGAAATGAAAGAGAGACTCTTGAATAATAAGAAGGGAAAGCTGACTAGTGGCTACCTACCTTAGGTTTTTTTGTTGAAAAACAACTGAAAAAAGAAAGGAATTGATGGTGAGATTTGTGAGAGAAGAAACAAAGAAAGAAAGCAAACTGTGAGGGATGAAGAAGAAGGGGCGTTGATGTCTAAATCTATTTATAGAGAAAATTCAAGGGAGTGAAAACAGGAGCAAGTTTTGGAGAAAACCGGTTTCGGATTTATGAGTCCCTGCCCCAGGAACTGATGACTGATTCCATTTATGCAAACAAAAAACCGTTGACAAATAAATCAGTCAAAAATCATTTTCCCCCTTTCATTTCCTCATTAATTAATCTCCAATTGAATTAACATTTGAATTCTTTGCTATTCAGTCACGGAATTTAAAATAGAGATACATTAAGATTATCATTTTATAATTTTAATTTTTTATTGATATTTAAAATTAATATTTATTATTATTGATTATAATAATATTCATTATATTTACAATTATAATAAATATAATGAGACAAAAATCATATCCTCAGTCTCATTTTAAATCCATGTTTAGCCCTACAAATTTGATGATAAACGAAGAAACTGCCTCTCGTTTTCATGTCTCATGGCTCTGACTTTCTGCATGCAGTTCATCAACAGTACGGTCCCTTTCCAATCTTTGGTAACTATGGTTCTCAGTTTTTTTCTTTTTGAAAGAAAAATCCTCATTTAGGAAATTTAATATATCAAGGCAGTTTGGGTTTTTTTTAAAATAAAAATTGTACATAGATTTCCCTTAATTTCTTCAGTAAATGCATTATTATAATTACTACTAATTTGGTCAAAAAACCATGTTCAACCAAATACTCATTTTAGTTACTATGCCAAACAAAGCTTTGACTATCACCCGTAAATGCTGTTTCAATATATATGTCAATGATAAGTTTTCGATCGAAATTTCAGTATTTGAAAGTTCACTAGGCTCTGATTATGTCGGTTTGAGCCAAGTCAGCCTCCTATTGGGATGAAGTTCTCCCAATGTTAGTTTTCTTCATTTACACAGTTTAAATCGAGAAATTGCTAGGAACCTCCAACATGTACTACAAAATTTGTTAGACCAGAACTGGTCTTTTATCACTCAAACAATGGTTTATATTCTTATTTTTTTTAATTATATAAATACCTAATTTATATTTTTCTGCCATTTTTTTCTTAAATGATCCCTAACAAAACACCATCTTAATTTTTGGTCTAGATTGACACAATTACAAATTGTTTTTTAGCACACAAGTTTGAAAAACAAGTAAAGCCAAAGACATATTAATCAATCATTATTTTTCTTAAGAAAAATCCAAAACAAAACAAGACAATGTATAAACTTCCAAAAAAAAAAAGGGTTGTCGAGCTCAAGCATAGGGTTGACAAGTTGCATTTTTATTCTTTTATATAGCATTGATTTCAATTAATTGCGTAATTATTTTTCTATTGACATACAATTACAATATAAAAAACTTGTTTGGTTTTGGTTTAAACAAAAATTATTTTATAGGCTTAGCATATATATATATATATATATTTATTTCATAAATTAAAACTTAATTGTTATAAATTTCAAAATAGAGTTCATGCATGCTCGTGACTATACGTAGGAGCAACCGACCAACCAATAGCATCTCATTTACGCGTAGATTTTGGCAAAATAACAAAGGATTATTAAAAAAATTTTAATTAATATAATTAATCAAATCTCAAAGACACTAGGGTTTATGGTTTACAAGTTTGGTAGTAAGATAATGATTAAACAGTTTGATAAATAGTCATGTACATGTCATCGTGTATATATATGCTGCTGAAAAATCTTTGGCAAATAATGTTATTTCTAAATTGTGAATCTGAAATTAAGTTTTCTAATTGGTTGACGGATGATAAGCTGCAGATGTCATGGACGGGATGAGTTTCAGTTCATAAATTAAGTTATTGTTTCGTCGAAGGACGCTTTAATTAGGATAATATTAGAGATTTGATAACAAAAGATGTCGCTACACTGCCCTAGACTGCAGGGCTTCTGCAGTCTTGACTGATAAATACATAACGAAATCCAAGCTTAATCCATTTGGTTAAATTTATAGTTTGAATATTGATATTTACAATTTTTTATTCTATTTCTAGATTATGATCTATGTACATATACGTAAATATCATGCGAGCAGAAAACTAGACATCCCAATAGATGTTAAATCTAGTAACAATATATTTGAACATACAACGGATGATAAAATACGGTGAAATTTTACTTTGAAAGTCATAAAATATTGCAAGAACATACTTCTTTTCTTTTTTTTTTTTTTTACCAAGAAGGCAGTTATTAATTTTAAAAAAGAATTAAACCTCTTAAAACAAGAAAACATCATAAACAATTGTGTGTTTGTGTGTGTGTGTGTATATATATATATATATGGGGTTAACGCTTGTTTCTACAACTGTACCTTGCAAACGAGTGTGTTTGTTCATTATATTATTTATCTAGGGTTTTGACAAAGCTATCAAAACCAGTATTAGATTAGTAGACCCAGGTAGATATTGAAGAGCATATTTTGTTTGTTAATAATTATAAAGGCTTCTACAAATTCGGATTATAAAAATTCTATCTCGAAACTCAAGCCTAATCTATCGAACCATACGACTAAGCCAACATGTACGCATACCTGTAAGATATGATTCAATGATTGAAGTTTGTTTTGATGGGCTAAAAATGGGTCTTTGTTTTCCTAATCAAATTCTTTGTATCCGCCTCCCATCTTTCTCATTTTGGGGGACACAAAAAACAATAAAGGGCCCCTTAACTATGCCCTACTTGCCTATCAATCGAACTATTTGCTTGATTCAAAAGATTCGAATTATTATTTAATATTTTTATGTAAATTTAATTATAAAATATAAATATTAATATAAAATTTTTTAATTTTTTATTAGTTATGAATAATAAATATAGATAATGTGAACAGATTGAGCTAATTAAATTTTAATTTAAGTAAAAAATTAAATTTTTTTTTAATCTCAAGCCAATTTGATTCGATCCAACCTGTAAATACTGTTGGTCTTACAAGTCAATATAGTGCTCATCATTGAACAAAAAGTAGGGGCTTTTGTATATATGGTTGAGGTGTGACTCTCGTGCTTATATAGTTACTTCATTTTGTCCTTTTATACTCCATTCGTTGCATGGGTTGGTCCATGTGACCCTCTTTAATATTATATGAACTTTGCACCCAATATAAATATATCTATATATATATATATATATATATATATATATCAATATTGTTAATTAGTTGCTAACCAAATTATTCTAAGTTTTTGGGTACTTCCAATTTTGGCTTTATTATTTTTTCCTAACTTGAGAAGAAATAATTGGTAGACCATCATATATTGGACAAATAAGTTTATGAACTTTTATTATTTTGAATAAAAATAGTTAATATGTGATTAATGAAATAATATATATTAAAAAATTTTCAAAGTCCAAGGCACTAAACTATTGAATAAAGCATTAATTAGTTTTCTTAAGGCTATATAATCATTGATTAATTGACAATAATCTACAAAGTTTTTAAGATGTATAAAACAAACTCAGGATGAAAGTAGACCTTTCCAAAAAAATCGAGTGAGTTCGTTTGTGCAAGTCAGGCTTTGGATAGATAAATTCGAGTCAATTTGACCTTAACTAAGTAATCATTTGTCAATAAAAAATTATATTTTTATTTGAATTTGATTATAAAAAAATTTAATATTTAATATTCTTTTAAAAATAATTAAACAGACCATCGAACCATGAACAGGTTTAGATGGAGGAATTCTGTTGTTTATTTTAACACACAGCCAAATGTAATCAATTTCATACAATACTCAATATGTAAAAATTATTTAAAAATATATACTATTAATGAACATGTTTGGGAGTTCAAAAAGAATCATATATTTTTTCTATATGCCAAATAATCATCTAATTTTATTAAATATGTATAATATTTTTTTTATTTTTATATTCTTTCAAACAATTATGTATAATATATATATATATATATATATATAGATATATAGATAGAGATAAAGTAAATTCAAAGTCAGGAAGGATAAGCCTAATCCAACTCTGAATTTGTAGTTCAATGAAAATTATCGGGTCCAGTTTTATTGGGTCTGGACTCTGGACTGAAATACTTGATCCAAACTTTCCGCATGCAATGAAACTAGAAGATGAGCCGTAGGTTCGGCAAGGTCCCTATTTCATTCTCTGCCTGTTGGTGTTGGAAGAAGCCTTTGAAGATTAGAAATTTTTGGTCAGAATTGCTTTACGCATGGGGATTGATAACTTTCATACAGCTGTTGGAATTAAGACCAAGCAAGCTAAGATAGATTGTTAGCGTCTTATTTGGTTCCATTCTCACGTTTCTCGTCATTCTGTTATCACTTGGATAGCCACCACAGCGGAGCCGGGGGATTCATGTAAGTTTGATCCTTCGAAAGTCGGTTGCGCATGGCTCTCAGAATTTTGCTGGCCCAAAAGAAAACTCAATGTATATCTTTTGTTGCAGCTGTTCTTCGCATTGCTTGCAAATTTGCAATGCAGTTACGTACCGAACTTGGAGGGACAGAAATTCCCAGGCTATTTTGGTCAAAATCCTTGCTCTGTTATGGTTACCCATTAAGATATACTGAAGACTTTGTACGTGGGAAAACTAAGTTCTTATCGTTGCATTACCCCCAGAGATGAAGTAAATGATGCTTTATGCCAGAATTAAAATATTTCTTACGAGATTTTTAGCCAGACTTGTTCCGGAGTTTCGCATGCAATCACTCGTTGAAGGCGACATTCAGTTGTCTTAGAATTCGATTTCCAGCGGCATCTTCTCCCTTACTTCTTCTCATGCTGCACCCTCCTTCGTACCCAAAAAAAAATTTCTTAACATATCAAGAAAACCCGAAGCCCAATACATTATTTTTTGCAAGGATTAATTAACTAGGAACTGAAAATGCAAGCGAATAATGACTTGGCCAGTTGGGGGATGACAGTACTGCAAATTTTATTCATTGAAATAGCTAATCATGTGACAGCTTGAGTAGGCTTTAGAACTGCATGAATAATGGCCTGTTTCCAGCCTGTAGAGTGTCCTTTAAAACGCTTGAGTGTTCTGATTCACGACAAATTACCTGCATTCTTAAAACTACTTTGCTAAGTGCCAAAAGGAATGAAGAGGGAACTAAAGAGCAAAGAAATATACTATATTTGAGAAGTCCTTTGTTTAGGCTGGCAAAAGTGGATCAAAGGGTAAAGCTTTGTTTTGTTTCCCTCTCAAACTTGACAAAATCCAATATACTAAACCAGCAGAGAAGAAGCTGAAAAACCAATTATTGTTGTAAATGACAACGAAGGCATCCGAAACCGAAGATAGAATCCCCACCTTTTGCAAGAATCCTGGAATTATGGGCAAAATCCCTATTACTAGAGCTAACAATGCAGCCAAATTGAAGCCCCCAGAGTAGTAATAAGCCCCATTGGGACTTAAAGAATACAAGTCCTTGATGCTTAATTTCTTTCGGCGGATAAGGTAATAATCTGCCAAGACTATGCCACCAATACCCAACACCGCAGAGTTGCTGACTAGCCACGTGTATACGAAGCTCTCGCTAGATTTTAGTAGTTTCCAGGGCTGAAAAGCAATGCAGTCAGCAGAGCTCCTGTTCTGAATGTGAACTTGGAAGGGCTTAGATTGACCACTGCATTTGCTGGGGCAACAACATTGGCACCAATGTTGGTTGTGATGGTGGCTAGGCTTATCCCAGGAATGGCAAGGATCATGGTTGTGAATCCCCCAATTTGGCCAAGAAGCTGAATTGGATTGGAGATCACATGACCAAAGATGACTTTAGTAGAAGATGCAACAGCTAAGCCGACAAATGCAAATGCCCCCATGAAGATTGGAAGGCCAGCCTGACCAATAATTTGATCTTTCTGACTCTTGGCAAACCGAGTAAAATCAGGAATGTTAATTGCTACAGTGGCCCAGAAGCTTATATTTGCGGTGAGTGAAGGGAAAAAAAGAGACCAAAACTCTGAGGAAGATAGCCTGCAGGATATGGAAAGCATGTAACCTAAACCACCAGCCTTGACATAGGCCCAAATGAGAAGAATAGATGTCAATATGGTCAGAATTGGTGCTGAGTACTTTTCAAGGTCTTTAATTGCTTCCATTCCTTTCCAAACTATGGCCAACTGGGCCAACCAAAAGACAATAAAACAAGCAAATTGAAGAGATGAAGTGCCAAGCCAAGGTAAAATTTGAGAAAAGGAAGATTCTTTGATGGAGTTTGGGAGAAGAAGGAAGATTGCTTCTCCTCCAATCCAACTCTCTATGCCATACCAGCCACAACCAACCAGCGCTCTGAGCAAAGTAGGAACATGAGCTCCATGAATACCAAACGATGATCTTGCCAAGACAGGGAAAGAGATCCCGTATTTGGTGCCAGGGTGACCCGTGAGGATTAATGGCACTAACACGATCATGTTGGCGGCAACAACCGTGGCAACCCCTTGCCACCAAGACATCCCAAGATCAACAAGACTGCCTGCCAAGCAATATGCTGGGACGCCAACAACAAGACCAATCCAAAGACTGGCCATTTCCCACCACTTGAAGTTCCTTTGACTCGGGGTTGTTGGCTTGAGATCATCGTTGGTGAGAGTTGGATCAGGTTCAAACTCGTCAAAATTTGTTCCACCAATGGATTGACCTGATGATGCCATAGGAATTAAAGTGCCACATCTTTTGGGAAATGAATGATAAATTTGATTCCGGGTGGTCTTAATTTTAGTAGTTTTGAAAGCTGAGAATAAAGGGGTGGTGGCAAGACGTGAGAATTTAGGATTTTGGGCTATTATTGCAGAGTGAAGAGAAAGGTGGGGATGGAGATGGAGATGGAAGCTGATGCATTTTGAAGCCATGACTATCCCAACACCCAAAAACAGATTCAAATGACTTTGAGGCTGAAAATCTGTGGGTTATCAGTTCAGTTCTTTTGGAGATTAGATAAAGGTGAGTGGCTAAAAATTGTCAATTGTCACTCTCATTTCTGCTTTTTTTATTGATCATACATTTGTGCTTGTTGAAATGAGATTCCCTTGTTCGATGAGGTTACAGGATAGTTGGTACTATGACAGATCAAAGTCTTCAATTAGTTGTTAATTATTATTTTTTTGTTTAATAATACTGCTTGCTTTCCAATTATCTCTATCTTTTGATGAGGAAATAACATGGTTAGGAGTTTCAACTCGCTATTTGAATAACATATTTTTTGAAGTTTAAGCTGATTTAATATCTAAGCAAAAAATGGCGTAGTCAACCAACCAAATTGGAGTTCAACGAAATTACTGGATCTTGATTCATGCTACCATCTTTAAAGGTAGAAACAGGTAGATTTTAAAATGTTTAAAGGGTCTACGGTCAATTCCAGGGATGTCAATTCCAGAGAGCGAAGACAAACGAAGGGGACGATAATATTCTAGTAAATGCAGTTTTGTATTGTTGCAGCATATGGATCGGGTCAAGCCCATGGGATCAGCATCAGCTGCCAATTTCTTTACACCATGCAGGCCTGGGCTAGGTGAGTTGAGCTGAAAACTCTTAGTCAAGAGTCCAGACCAAGTTAAACTTTCTGATGGCAAATTTATAATTTTGTTCCAATTTCATTTCAATTTTTTCCACATTTATAAAAAATGGTTATATCTTCAGACTCTCCTATATATATATATATATATATATATATATTGTTCCATATTAGATAATTTCTGCAAAAGCTGATTATAGAAAATCCAAACTAAAACAACAAATTAAGTAGCAGCTGAATTGTTCTTTAAGGTTTAGCTTTTTTCTTTTTTGTTATCTTTTCTATTGGCATTTTAGAAGTTTTGCTTTCTTTGTTAACCTACAATATTTTGCTGACTTGACTTTGTTTACTAGCTTTTCTTAATAAATAATTGCGTTCCAATAAGAAAAAGATAGCAACTTAAGAATAAAAAATATTATAAAAAAATTAAAATTTGAATTTAAATTTATTAGATTATTAATTTTTAAAGATGATATAGTGAAGTTCAAACCATACAATAAGAAAACAAATTTGCGTTTAGGTAACCTTTCTTTGAACATCTGGCATGCTTAGAAGGGCCAGATTCGGGGGATAAAGTCTAAGTTGTAATTTCTTGCTAATTGCAATACTTTATGTAATACCTAAGCTTTACCTAACTTTAGTTTATCCGACGAACTCCTTTAAATTTCCTTTATATCAGAGCAACATGTCAAATAATTTTAGGTTCATATGCTTTTTCACTTGTTTTCTTTTTGTTTTTTTTTCAAAGCTATGTTTCTAAAATAGTGTAAGATACAATAATAGGATCTGATCATATCTTTAACTGAAGTCATCATCCCACAATAACCATGTAAAAGATGACACTTGCCAAATTAGATACCACAAATGGTCAATTCTGTCAGAATTAAATGCCCAGAATGCCACCTGTAAACTCCACTTTAAGTTGTGCTGGTTCTGAGTCTTGAGATGACCAACGTGTTTTAACCGTTTTTACACTACAAATCTGTATTTAATACCCACCGGATTGAACCAAAAATTTTAGTTTCACCACCACTGCCAAATCCTTGAAAACCCATCTTTTTAAGTTTCCACCGCAGCTGAATTGATAAACAAAAGCCCTCAGGGTCCCTTAACCAGCTAGGAATCAAAGAAAATTTTCTGAAAGATAATGAATCATGGATCCTGCAGCCGCACTTCAATCTTCAGGATCCTTTCTAATTCCATTGTTGATTTCCCTGGCCGGCGTAATTGCCAGTGCTCTAGCAATAGTCGCATACCACTTTTTACTCGTCAAATACTGCGTCAGATCAAGGGGTGGTCAGGATCAGGATGCTAGAGATCCATCGATACCGAGTCATCAGAATGAAGGATTTATGACTGGGGTTGAACATAAAATCCTGGAAACAATTCCAATCCTGTCATTTTCCGGGGAAAAAGTTAAAGAGTTCCGTACTGATCAAACCGAATGCGTTGTTTGCCTAGGGGATCTAGAGGAAGGTGACACTGTTCGATTGTTGCCGAACTGCAGCCATGTTTTTCATGTTCAGTGCATCGACAATTGGTTCCAGGCGCGTTCTAGCTGCCCAGTTTGTCGAACACTTGTTGCCGTGACCACCGATTCTAGCGTAGTGCCGTCGTCTCCAAGGGATGATCATGAAGGGGAAAGGGTTCAGGATTTGGCCCAAAGTACCGGACAAGACAGTGACCACGAGGCCCCGTCCACTTCCGGCGTTCAATCAAATACTTTGCTTAGGCACTGTGTCTCCCTGGTGTTCCCTAGAGAAACAAAACCTAATAAACACTTGATCATGGGGTTGAAGCGATCCTTGTCTATGGATCAGTCCTATATTCTCATTAACTTAACTGAAGAAAATGGAAAACCCCCTTCTTCTTCTTCTGCTACTTCATCTTCTTCTTCTTCATCATCAAATAGCGTTTTGACAAAGAGTAATTCCTGTAAGGCTCGATCGATGAGACAGTTGGATCGAATGTCTTCATTGTTGAAGTCTTTCTCACAATTACGGATTGGAAGGAGTAGCAATACCTGTGGAGTTCTTCCCTATTAAGATGCTTTAATATTTCTTTTCTTTTTTCATTTTTTTTTTTCCAAATGCTTCGATTTGATTTCATCTCGTCGTGTTTATAATAACTAGACCTTTTAAATTTAAAAAATTAATTCAATTAATTCGTATAATATTTTTTTAAATTTTAATATTTAAAGTATATATTTTAATTCTTACATCAATATTTATGAAATAAAAACCCATAACCTATTAAGTTCTATGCATAGACAAAGCTGAAAATAGCTTTGATTGCTTAAAACGTTTTACTGCAATTAATGTAAAATATATGAATTATAAAGGCAGGAAGTTTCGCACTAGTTTTTGCATTTTAGCCGCTTCCCCTTTTTTTCCTCTTTCAACCAATTGATGAGGACAATTCAAGCCCCACAGTCATCGCTCAAAGCATGCAGATATTTATGGAGATATCAGAATACTCGAAAGAACGTATCTTTCAGTCGGCCACGCAGATAGAATATTAATTAATTCGAAAATTTGCAAATAAAAAAAATAGTACATTAAATTAACAAACGGCTTTTTCATATGTTTGGCAATAAAATAGAGTGCAAATTAAACTGTGTTAGTTGAAACTAAAATTTCTAATAACAAAACTCCTGGATTAATCCCTTCTTCCCTTGAAAAAAAAGATTTCACAAGAGGAAAATTCTATTAATTTTGCTCTATTGTTCTTGTAAATGCAAATTCAAATACTTACAAAAACTCATAATACTCATTTTAGAAATTATAGTTAAAACTTTCCCAATACCTCGAATGTCCAGCTAAGAATTATAATTAATAATAGTAATTTAGTTTAAATTCTTTTAGAAGGTGTTCCACTAAGTTTAGACAGTAAAACCCTTTGATTTGTTGAACCAAAATTAAAGTTTGCATTCACTAAGAATTGAATGGTTCAAGAGAAGAAGAAGAAGAAGAAGGAGCACCCCCTTGATTTCAGTTTTTCTCTAGTTTTCATTCCTCGTTTTCCTAAGGTTCAATCACAATGTCTTTAACAAATTCATGTAACTTTTTTAGAGAGAAACCCAATAAGTTTTCCCACAAGACATTGAAATGTTAAGAAGATTGATAGTATTATCTAATCTACTAAATTGTTCAACCCACTATTATTTGGGTCAAAGATCAAAAGGTTTAAACACACGTAACAGAAACACATTATTTCTAGTACAAAAATGTTATTTGTTTAAGATTTAGCAGTCAGACACCTGCACGAATTTAAAGTATAACAAGTCAAGTATAAACTAGTTCAGTTGTTTTCCTTACATTGAGTTAAAGTGCACACTCCTTCCTTTTTTTTTTTTTATATCTTAATTAATTTAAATATTAAAATGCATCTCAAAATCTCAATTTCGATATGCTTATCTAATAATGTTTCATGATCAACTTATCCGATTCAATTTAAATTTAATAGCTGCTCCGAAACCATCAATTTCAAGCCCAATTAGACCTTAGCGTAACTAATACCAAATAAATAGAATGTACCTAATTCAAAAAGAAATGGTGGAAGATGCACAATGGATAAGTCCCAAAATGTCCATCAAATATACAACCATCAATCTATTCACTTGTATATTTTTGCTATACCTTCTCTACATCTGACATTTCTATGGCTTCTTTGATTAAATTGCAATAAGAACTCTTGAAAGGAAGTACCACTACTACTACATTTGTTTTGTCAAAAGTTTCTTTCTATAGCAAAAAGTACTTAAAGTGAAAAGAAGAAAAAGTAATGAAGAAAGAAGAAGATATCCACAACCAAATTAAATTGAATTGAATGAGAGGTCTTCAAATTTTGGTAGTAATTCACAAAAAGAAAAGTTGGATAAGCCCCATGCATTACAATAATTAAACAAACAAGACTTTGTTCTCTCTATGCAAACTGCCCACGTGGTTGATGGACCTATGAAAACTATAAAACAGACTCCACCCAAAGACTTTTCTGTTTTTAATTTCTTAATTACAATGTACACCTTGCAACTATCAATAATCAACATTTCTCAATTCTTGCATTATTGGCCTTTCTTCACAAGAATTTGTTGTAGAAGGGACCCAATTCCAAAACCCAAAGCCTACTTTACTTGCCCTTTTGCAATTTTTTGGACTCCCCTGACCAAATAATGACACCCTACACCTCCTTTAGTTAGGACAATTGGACAAAGAACCCCAAACTATTGTACCCTTTTTCCTTTTTTTTTTTTTTAATTTTTGGGTAATAAAGAAATGGTGAAATTTTGAATATAATAGTGCCTTTATTTATTTATTTTTTTTTGAGTGGCATTTTTAGGACCCAAAAGGTGCACGGTGAGGGATTCCTTTTCTTCTCCTTGCACTTGAAGGAGGAGGGGGAGGCGTGGGGGGGTAAATGTCTTGTTGTAAGCCTTGACGCAATTCTTCTTCCTCCCTTGATATGCCTGCTCTTCTATTATCCCTTAACACCTCATTCTTAGCCTCTAAGGTAAAACTTGCATTCCCATTTCTCTTTATTCCTGCAAGCTATAAATTAGTATTAAAAATGGGATTAAATTTCACAGTTTTAATTTGTTAATCATAACTTAATCCAACCAAAATTTACATATATATATATATATCTTGAAAAATATCAAACACCGTGAAGAATGTTAACAAGCCAATATATTTTACGCATAAGATATAAAATGAATGATGATGGAATCGATAATGATGATCAATGTGGTGGTACCATGGTAGTTGTGATGGCGATGTTTTTATTATTCTATTAGATGAGGGATGAAAATCACCACGAACTACTATCTATTATATATGCATGTTGATGATAATGTTATAACCATATGTATGATGGGTGGTGTGAATGGTAATTGGTGATGATGAATGAGAAGAAAGCATGTAGGAAATGTGAAGCAAAATAGAGCAAAAAAAAAAAAAAAGGGTTTAAAGGTAAAATATGGCTAACCTTACATCCCAATGAACAAAAACGAAATGGGTCCAAGAGGCTTCTTCTACAGATTTCACAGCTATGAGCTACTCCTTTTCCAGATTTTGGTTGAGGCCTCTCATTCAGAAAAAGAACCCTGGCGCTGTTTATAACATAAGTTTGAACCCCACTTATATCCAATACCTTTTGAATCTCAGTAACCCTCACTACATCATGATATGAAGATCTCCTTATCTAGAAAAACAAAGCATAAAAACAAAGTTTCAAATAATGGGAAATGAAAATATATCAGAAAAAGAAAAAAAATGTGTTGATTTCCAGATCGAGTTTTTATACCTGAATTACTTGATGATCTTTGTGTTTAGAAGAGCGGCAATAAAAGCAAAATGCATCACCTTTACAGTCTAAACAATACATGTTACATTCACCCCTAGCTGCATCTCCATGAGTTCTGCAAACTGTGAAAAAGGGTGCACTTAGCAATGACTCTAGCCATGGTGGCACCAGCATTGTCGCCTATATCTCGAGGAAAACCATAAAAAAAAAAAAAAATGATAATGAGACAAAGAAATCAAACCATAGAAGAACAAAGAAGAAGGAACAAGGAAGAAGTTAAGATTGGGCATTATGGCAATGTCATTACCATTGTTTAATTAAAAGCAAAGCAATGGGTTTTTGCTAAGGAAAATTGAAAAGTTGGATTGATTTTCGTTTGACAATAATAGAAGAGAAGATTTTTAAGATCAAAATGCAAAGAAAGAGAGAAAGAAAGGAAGAAAATGGCAGCTTAGAATTTCAACCAACAAAGCAACGCCTGGACTAAGGGACAAGGCTCATAAACAAATGCAGCGAAGTTTTGAGTGGGGCAGGGGGGGTTTGGACAGAAGAGATTGAGCGTGGTGGCTGAAGTTTATTTAGAACCGTTCGATGAATGGACAAAGATGGCTTTGGCGCTAGCGTTGCTTTTGGTTCTTTCTTTTGCGTCTGGACGTAGGCCTAAGGTCGACCTCGGCGACCCCCACCCCCTTGGGCTACGCAAATTGAGCCTTTAATGAATATTAGCTGTTCACACAAATTGATCACCACCTAACGTCGTGCCACATGTCAATCTTCCACGTGTCTTAATCAAACGGTTGGTTTAAAATAAGGGGGTCCCACTATTATTAGACACTTTAATTTTAATGAATATATATTTACATTATTTTTTTTGATAAAACTGGGAGATGATGTGCTCAATGATGAATTGATGATGGCCTTTTCATTAATTAGCAAGAATTCATAAATTAAAATGGATTTTATATCATTATTTCTTGTTAAACTATTTAACTAATTATTATTTTTTTATAATAAAAACCGTGACTATTTTATTTATTTTATTAGTTACATCATAATAATAATAATAATAATAAATTTATCCAAATCGAAGTTTCAATGTAAAAAATTTGGATTCATAACATAATAAAATTCATATGTATCATTTGCCTATATTCATTTCATTAGCTAATTTTAATTTGAATGGAATTTTTTATATATAAATTGATGCTTTAACTTTTTATCCCCCAACAAAATTGTATATTTCCAATTTCCTCTATGCAAAACTTAATTAATTTAATTATAAATATAGATTGTACAAATGCTTTCCCTGTTCTTCCTTATTCACAGATCAGATGATCTTATTATAAAAATTAAGGTAGCAAATCATCTATATCAAATAAATAAACTTTTTTATATCTACACAATATTAAAATATTATTTTATGATTGAATTTTTGAATTTAATTATAAAAAGATGCCTATAATATGATATAATGTTTTTGATTGAAATCCAAATGAACTCTAAGTTGAATTAAAAACCTGACACCCCAAATATAATGTAGAGATTTTGATCGAAACCCAAATAAATCTTTAGACAAAATTAAAACCCTTAGTAGCTTAATGTATAATCCCTTTATGGTATTAAATCGTACTTAAGTGAAAAAAAAAATACCCAGCTGTTTAAATAAAATAAAATATAGTTTGTAGGGTTTTGCCCGCAGTATCAGTGCTTTTTCGGTGGGTTCCAGCACTATTGCACTACATATGGAAAATGTCTTTAAGGATTTAAAATTAAATCAGCCATATATTGTGCCTTTCATTAAAGTATGACAAATTAGAAAATGACATGGTTTAAGATTCATAATCTTCATAATTAAAAGTATAATGCCGATCACTATAGGTATTCAGAATCTTATTTTTCAGTATAAAATAAAAATAAATTTAATTTATATACTATATGGAATTATAGGATTAAATATATTTAATATTTTGATCCACTCTTTATTCTTTAAAAGAAATAAAATCTTTCATGTAATTGATCATGCACAAAGGCATGGGAATTCTGCTAAAGAAAGGTCTGCCTTTTTAATTTGATGGAAACAAACAACATGTTAAGATCTGTTGAGAAAAGGGGTTTGAGAAAAATTGAGAAAAGAAAAGATTTTGAATTAGGGTTTTGTAGCTTCAAATATATATATATTAAAAATTATCTCATTTGTTGTCAATGAAATATTTAAATTTCATAAAAGAAATTAATATGAAAAAACATATTTTACAATATATTTTTAAATTATAAAAATAAGACATGCATCGGTCTTTAACTTGTCAAGAAATGCTTTTCTTGATGCCCATGTTTCGAAGGTTGGCTACAAAAAAGGGTGGGGGAGGGGGAGAGGAGGTTAATGCAATGTGATTATTAATGTGTGTTCCTCCTTGGCCGCAGCCCCTGCCTTGCTTATCCCTTCGACATTCGGCTGGCAACTAATTGGTAGCTAATCCTCTTTGTTATTAAAATTTAAAATTTAAATTTATTAGATGTTAATTAATTACATAAAACAATTGAGCTAAGTTACAGGTTTATAAATAAGTCTTCTATGCTTTGATAAAAATATTAATAAAATATCTTAAATAATTTTTACTAATGAGAAGTCTCCTAAATAAAAGATGGCTTGCTCGAAATTTGTTCATGAGTAACCTTGTCTTTGAGTCGGGTATAAATTGGATACAAAAGGTATTGAGGGTTATATGGGTACAGTTAGATTCAAAGTATGGATAGAATTTTATATTTAAAATCATCTTGAGTTTATAAAATCATCATCTAGATTCATACAAATTCACCTATATTTCACAGATGAATCGATCATTATTTTAAAAAAAGCCAATTCTTCTTAAAAATAATCAATCCCTCTCAAAAAATTATATAACTAACAATCAAAATTGATCGGATCTGAAAAAAATATTGCATCTAAAGTTTAACTCATTCTTAAAAGAACATAATTTTTTATTTAAACTTATTTTTTAAACTTATATTATTTATGTCTTAACCTTTTTAAATCTTAAATAAATAACTTAATTTTTAAACCGATCTAGCTATAAAAAATTTTCACTATCATATAAAAAAAAAGGACCAAAAACGAAAATCGTTACCATAGCATCTAGCTGTAATTTCATGCACAAGATAGTGAATTCTATATGCTGCAACATTGCCATTTCATTTGGTCAACTTTTTAACTTTAGGTGGCAGAAATTGATTGGCCCAAAGAGTAAATATTAAAGAAAAAAAGAGTGGGATACCTTTGTGTAGGAATCAAGGCTGGCAATATGGGAATGTGAATCATAGCAAGCTCTTTTTAGTTGTAAAAACATCATATGTAATAATTAATACCACAATTTTAATTTGCATGTTATTCTTGATGATCATCCAATCATAAAATATTCATGTCACCTTTAGAATCTAGAGTTAATAATAATAATAATAATAATAATACTTTGAGTTGCCCACCATATCATATGAACCCACATGGAACTTAATGTTGCTGAAAGGTTGTGATTGGATTGTGAACAGAAAATCTACATATAAACAGCAGGCAGAAAAAGCAAAAGATTTTGTCAAAAATGTATGAGCTGATGACCTTCGAACTACAAAGAGAGTGACTTGATATTGACGCACTTGTAATTCCATAATCTATTTAATTCGATAGATTTAGATAAGTATTTTAATAATTCAAGTAAAATTAACTTTAATTATTATTTACATAATAAAAAAATATTTTTATATAATATAAAAATAATTTTAAATTTTTTAATTTTATTTTGAATAATAATATAAGCTTTTGAGTTAATCAAAACTCGACTGACATTAATTTAAGTAATGGATAAAATTTTTCAAGTCACAATCTAATCCATAAACTACCCTGCTACTTAGCAAAGTAATTATTTTGAAAATTTATTGCCTAATGAAATTAATACAATTTTTTTGATAAAATGAAATTTGCTTTTGCTAAAGAAACTTTATTTAAATGATAAAGGCAAGGTGATTAAAGCATTAACTCAAGGAAAAAGATATAAGTACATAAGAGTTTATTCGTAACAAATTTTAACATTACAATTTTTTTAATATTTTATAAATTGATATCATCTGAACTCTGATTATTAAAATTAAAAATTAAATATTTTATCAACAGATCATAAGATTATTATCAGATTTCTAATTTTATAGCATATTGGGGTAAATTTCATTTGAGGTTTTTTTCCCCCTCAACTTTCAAGAAAGAATAATATAAATCTCACACTTGGCAATTTTTAACAGGAAATGAATTTGTCTTTATGTTCATTTCTATCTTCCAACTATTGGAAATGTAATAGTGCCCATTTTTCAATGTTCAAAGGGCAATTGAACTTTTGTAACCGATGTGTCCATTTCTCAATGAAAAAAAAAACAATTGTGGTCCTCAAAAAAGGGGAATTATTGTCCCTTCCTTAAAACAGGGCAAATTGAAGGGAGCTTTCAACTTAGTGTTACTTAACCACTGAGCAAAAAAAGGTGTGAATGACATATAGTTGATATAATTATATCGTATTATCATTTTTTATATTAATTATATACAAAAATAAATATAATATGTTAAAATTTTAAGTAATTATATATTATTAAATATATTTTTAAAATATTTTAAAATATATCGTATTATATTTATATATTATTTTTATAATATGATGAGTAGGGAAAAACTATGAAAAAAAAAGGGGAGTGAAAGTGAGAGGTTGGGTGTTTAATATGATGGACCACAAGCAGCATCTTAGTAAACTGACGGGATTTCATTCCATCTTTATGGAAAGCAAAAACCCTTCATAAAGTACAAATTTTGGCAAATGGTAAACCCCCCCTAGAAAAAAGGAGGTTAATTCCATGCCCTCTTGCCTCAAAATGTACTAATAACTGTGTTTACATGTGATATCTGACAAGATTTTGTGATTGTCCTCTTTAGATTTCAATGTTTGGTGCTTTTCTACTAAAGTAAAATCCATAGTACAACAACTCTTAACTGATTTCCATACTGTAGGCAGTCCCTCGATCTAACAAGTCAAATTCGAGATGATATTAAATATAAAATTTAATAATTTAAGTGGAATTAATTTATTAAAAAAATTTTTAAAAAATAATTTGAATTATGTTTTAATTTATAAATAAGTTTAATTAATTGTTAATGTTTTGATTTATAAGTTTTAAAGTCTAATTTTAGAATATCAAATCACAGATTATACAGTTGTTAATCCAATATTTATGAGGAATACTCTAAAAATAAAGTATTAGATATAGTAGATTAATATGAAAAAAATGTACTCCTAAAAATCAATAGGAAAATAATTACGATTTAAACAAAACTTATTTAAGGAAAAGAAACATGAATTTCTTAATCACAATATATAATAAAAAATGTTACCTCTTTTTTATATTGCATTAAAAAGAGTATATATATTTTAATTTTTTATAGAAATATTATATATATTGCATTAAAAAAATTCGAGATTTGATCTAATTTATTTTTATAATTATTTTTTAAAAAATGATATTAGATTAGTTTTAAATTCAAATTCTAAAATCAATGACTTTTTTCTCTTATTTAAACTACGATTTTTTTTATTTCGAAAAAGGTAAGTGAGAGTCTTAACCTTACCACATTATACTTCAATTAAACACTATTTTGTTTATTAACTAATTTACCTTTCCAACTTTATTTTATTTTCAGATAAAAAAAGAAAAAACCCATCACACTTAAGCTTTTCATTATACTTTTAATGGATGAAGAACCTTCAATATCTCCGTAATTATTCATGTGCATATGACCTACCACCTAATCAACCTATTATGGGAAAAATCCATGTGACAAAAACTGTGTTTTGTCTCAACTCTCAAACTAATATGAAGTTCAATAATGGAAGTTGATTTTGAAAGTTTTTCTTTTTGGTGGTTATAATTGCATCATTTTCAATTGATAATCACAACCTAATATCAAACTACTGTGTTCTAATCTTAACCCTTTACAACATTAAGCATTAATTAAGTCTTAAACCAATTTGCAATATTTCTTTAGTATTGGTAGTTAGATTCATTATTGGATCTATATGTATTTTTAACATTCCTTTTGGTATAAAACTAGTGTGATTCACTACTAAGTTCAATCATTTATACTTTCTTAATATATACAAATCTCGACTAAGTTGTATCATGAGCTAAATGATACAAGTTAAGTAAGGGTAACAAAAAAAATCAAATTAAAATCATGATATCAAATAATAAAGTATGGTGTATTCATGATTTTTATATTTTTATTTCGAGAAACCATCACAACAATCAATGATGAAACTATTAGACTTCACAAGTTGAGTAACACATAATCCTTAAATTATGGTTAAAAAAACAAAAAAAATAATTAAAAATGTGAAACATGTGTAAATCTAAGTTTAACTCGCTATGAACGATTAATGTATAAGAAATGAACTCTTTTATGTAATAATTTTTTTAAATAATATTCAACCTAACTTTTTCTTTAAAAAAAAAAACTTTTTTCTTTTGAAAAAACTTTTTCTTTAATCCACATTGCAGTCTTGCAAATTTCTAATATTATATAAAAGAATTTGTTCCTCAACCGATTGTGATTCCCCTTTATTTAATCAAACTTAGTACTACATATAAACAATATTTTAATCCAAAAGAAAATGAATACATTGTTTGAATTTAGTAGCTACTAGCTAGGAAAGTCCTAAGGCAACAGCATGGGAAATTGAGAATAATAATGTCTAATAAGAAAATGTAACTTCCACCAACTAACACGTTTGAGTGGTTCAAATGTTTACGTCAACAGGCACTTAGGTGGGCATGCCCCAAAAATTGACATAAATTGACACATTAGTTGAACGTATTTGCGATTTATTTTAAGACCGAAAATTTGAAAAAAAAAATTATTATAATCTTCTAAGTTCTAACGACAACTACTTCAGAAACTTAATTACACAATATATATGATAAGCTGCAAAATATGGGTAGAAATGGCATTGCTTCATATCATTAAGTTTTGTCGGTGACCGAAGGCTTGAATATTGGGTAAAGGCTTCAGAGTGAGGGCCATATATTAAACACAAATTTGGGCTAAAATTATGATCCAATTTTGGTCAATTGGACCTATAATACCCATATTTCTATCTAGGACCTCTTCGAAGAGAAACACTTTTTGGGTTAACGTCAAATCAATATAATTCAAATCAAATTTATCTGATCAAGTAAATAATTCGATCGATGGATAAATTTAAGTTTTAAAAGTATTGGTTATAAAAATATATATTTATATTTATTTTTTTGTAATATTTAAATATATTTTGAATAATAAAATTAAATTTGAATAAATAAATTTTTTTATTTAAATTTAATTTAATTCGATTTATGTATGGTATTAATATACTCTAAGCAAAGAACTTGGTTTATGATATGAGTTGAGCCCTATAGCACTCGCCCATGCTAATGGGTCCTCCACATTTTTTTGGCTATAATTAAAACTTGCCACTCATTAAAATCATCATAAATTTAACAAACGTGAAATTATATATATAATTAATAGTCACACTTTCTAACTTTCTATGTATGAGAACCATATAAAAATGCATAAAATTAAAGAATTCTTAAATGCAAATATGAACACCTCCAAATTAGTTCACAGTTCTTTCTCTATTTATAATTGTCCTAAATTTTATAAATAATTTTATATTAAAAAAAACTATTAAAGTTCTCCCTTTGATTTTACAATTTACAATAACGTAATATAATTTATAAAATAAATATAATCTTTCAAACCCAAAATCCAAAAGTTAAAACGAAAATTGGAAATAATATTTCCCTACTGTGAATTCAGAAACAATTTATTTTTCCTTCATCTTAGTGGCAGACTCAATCAATCAAGGTTTCTTTATGTATGTTTTATATTTAGAATCTCCATTTATTTGGAAGCTGTTCGATTATCAGAAAGCCAAAAAAATTTTTGGTGAAGAACAACTGAGTCATTTTAATTTACAGTATAAAACATGTTTAATACAGAATAGATTGCTCCGTGGGCATAACTGACATGAAAATTGAATTAGCAGTTTTGAGTATGCATAAGGTGGGATTTCTAGTATCTTATAAGTCATAATAATATTGTTTTTCATGAAGGTTGGATTTAAGGATGGGCATCTCTTAATTGCTTAACATGTTAGGGCAAGTCACAAATGCGGACGCGATTCATGTATTTTTGGTGCTAATATTAGCCGGTCGTTTTAATATGCACCGGCAATGTCTACCCTTACGTTGGATTTCAATGGGGGTAAACTTATCAAATGCTTGAGAAATTATATCGTTTTTAAAAGTTGTGTGGGTTCGTAAAGTTGCGTTGTAGTTATACTCGTGCAAATAATGGTCAAAAGTTAAAACATGGTTGTGATCTTTCTTAACTTCATTCGGAGTCACATATCTTTCCACTCCACTTATAATTTTGAAATGTATTCACTAAAATTTTGATCATGTTTCAGGGGTTTACAGGAGCAAGAAGCTCAGCCACGTCCACAAGAGTGTTCTTCGCATTCTTGGTATCCTACTTCTGTAGTTAGCTCCCCTAGTTCTTCCCGACCTATGACACCAAGGAGCAGTGCTTCTAACAACTTCAACCTGCAGAGGGATGCGGAACATCCTCATTTTCCTTCACCTGCTTCACCTGCTGAAGCTGCAGGAATCATTGCTCCTTTAAAGGACAAAAGGTTAGCCATATCATTCTTGCACTTCATCTTGCTATTGGAAAGGAAATCTTCATTTCCGCTTATAACAAAAATCTAAATTCTAACTTGTTATCGTTTTTGTACTCACTACTCATGAATTACGTTCTTTTATTCAATTTTATCTTTTTTCGTTTTTGATTATTTGCATTTGTGGCTTAGAAATCTTGGGAAGCTATTGAAAGAAAGGTGTTTTTTTCTCTTAAGAATGTATCTCAACTCCTAATCACTTTCTTATTTTCTTAGCGTTGATGAATTGCAGAAGCTTTTGTTGACAAGGATGCAGACAATCAGTTCTTACTATCAGTTGACCAGGTTAAAATTCAAAACAATGTGAGTAGCAAAATGTGCCCTATTTTTATTTGATTTCACCTTTTCAAGGTTAGAACCATGTGTCATGTTTTTTATTTGCCGTCCTCTCCTATGGTCTCAAATAGCCCGATGGCTGATGCTTTGCTTTTGGGCCATAGCATAAACAAGGGTTTTTGTTTTAACCAGTCGGTGTGGTGAGATTTATTGTCTATTGGTGACCCCAAAATCAAAATGTTGGGCTATGAAGATAAGCCGTTCTTGGTAATAGCCTACATGTGCATGGTTGTAAGGAGCTAGGGCTTCTAAAGTTTTGGGGGTTGGTGGGACTAGACTCCCATTTTTAAGGGTTTATTCCACCATGGTTGCTAGGAGCCCTTAAAAGATATAACGAACACTCACTAATAAGTACTTGTCACTAACTAGGACCTTGCTCGGTCTTCCTGGTTGGTATTATTATGTGGTTGTTCAGTTAGCTATCGGATTCCGAAATATCATTGGGTTGAACTAAACATGCATGCAGCAAGAAAAACCATGTTTGTCATTTCTATGTATTTCATCTTTCCTTTGGTTTTTTACTCTTTCTTGGTAGCTTTTACAGATAAGAGATGAACTTCGCAAGGAGACTTTGCAGCTTGCTAGTGAGTTCTTTTATGATAATTAAGATTAGTCATAAAATTAAACGGATAGAGAGATGCACATCAGGAGACAAAAGCCAATTTATATTTTCTTAATAAACAGGTAACAATTTGGATAAGGAACCACGAATAATGGAGCCAAGAAACCAGGTCAGATTTTCAGAACTGATTTCTAGTCCGTTTTTGTCAATGATTTATGTTGGTACCTATGTCTAACTGATTTCTATTCCCTTTTTGTCATTGATTTATGTTGGTATCTATGTCTACTCCAACTCTTATTTTTTTTTAAAGTATTCATACAATCAACACATTTTTAAATATGAATACAGGGATCTGATCTTTCAAATATATAAAAATATTTTGAAAAAATTAAACATATTTATATTTTATGCTCACACTTGAATTTAAGTAATATAGGTTGACATGTCAATTTTTCAACATACAGTTTTTTTTTTTTTTTCTTTCGTTATCACAGTGCAGAATTATCCGGACGATAGAATTGGCAGCAGCTCAGGAAAAACTAAAAGTGCTTGAGAGACAGAAAGAAGAGACTATGAAGTTTTACTCCCCAGCATCATTTAGCCATAGGCTTCAAGGTACATATTTAGTGATAGTTTAAGGCTGAGGCTTGGCCTTGAGATCATTGATGGACAGAAATTTAAGATTTCGTTGTTTCTTCTTCGCATATGCAATGAATGAGGCCGAAAAGGAATGAGAAATTGTGGACCGGCAGCTACTTGACGGCAACATCGACCTAGGGACATTTTTGCAGATGTACAAGAAGCTCCGAACCACTTATCACCGGCGAGCTCTCGTTCATCTTGCAGCTAAAACATCTCAAATTGGATGACGAGAACACTGGAGATATTGTTACGGATTGCATGTAAAGCTTAATATTGAGAAACTGTTGCTTTTTCTTATGGTTTATGAAAATCAATTTATTCTTACTTTGTTTAAGGCCAAAACCCCAGATTAACATTTTTAACCTTTTTTTTTTTTTTCCTTCCAATCATTTAATTCATTGTCGTTTTGTTGTGTTTAACTCGACCCTTCCACGTTGTAGGTTGCATGCAGCAGGTTAAATGCTGTGGACTGTGGTCAATGACAGTTAAAATTCTCCCAATTTGAGACCTCAAATAAAAATATACAAATAAGAATAATTTTTTTTTAATTTTCTTATGTATATCACTCATTCAATAATTTTTTGTAAGGTAAATTTTTAAAGTATTTTTTTACTCAAATAATGGATTTCTAAAAATTTAATCAAGAAAATTTGAATCGAGACTTGAATTTTTTTTTTTAAATCAAATCTCTCATCAAAATATTTTGTAATATTTTAAAATAAGACCTGACAACTATGTGCTCGATATGATTAGACGATGTTGTTATGATTCAAAAAAAAAATTAAAATATGATAAGAAATATAAACACGTCTAGTATAGATGAATATATTAAAATTTATATATTATAAATTATCATCATATCAAAATTTATAAAAATATTTAATATTTTAAGTGCAATTATAATATATAAAAAATATAAATATATGAATCTTCAAGTGTAGAGCAAAACAATTTTTCTTTTCGCATTCAATTTATATTGGGCCTCCATATCCGTTTTGCAGGTAGTCTGCTCCATTTGAGCTTTGTTTACAGCATCTATATCTAAAGTCTTTATAAGGCTCAAGTCCCCATGAATCCAATTTCATGTGGACATCTCAATCAAGGCTTTAAGGCCCAAACTTTGTTTGATACAACGAGTTTTTTCCTATACTTTCGAATTTTGGAGCTCAAATAATGAAGAATTTTGCCTCACCAAGTGGGAAAATCAAGGAAATTTTGGGTTTTTTTTATAAATATTTTCTCCCCTTTTCATTTAATATTAATTTGAATATAATAACAAATTATTTCTATGATATAATTGTCCAATTCATCTCGATAGGCATTGTTTGTAGGCTGGATTTGATCCGAATAATAAACGGTTATTTATCCAAGCTTAAGGTAGATCATTGGATTCAAAAAACTTATTTTATTATTTAAAATATATTAACATATTATTTTATATTAATATTTATATATTTTATATTTAATTTTAAATAAAAATAATTTTATTTCTATTAAATAGTAATTTAAATTAGATCAAACTCATCCAAATTTAAACATATTCTATATTAAGTCAAATCTAGTTTGAATCAAATATATTATATGATACGGATAAACTAAAATTTGAGCAAATCTCATTGGATACAAGATAAACCTTTTTTTTTTTCCTTCTTTTTAATCAAACCAATCAACTTCTTTTGGTCCACAATTTGAAAGTTGAAAACATGCAAAAGTGATTCCTCAAATGCATCTTTTTCTTACTTATAATTGGCTTTTCTATCCATTCCTTAATGGAAAACAAGTGAAAGGCAACAAACCTTCTTAATTGTAGCACACAAAAGTTGTTAGGTGAACCATGATGCCCTTTAATTTTGCCAAACTCAGCCATCTTTTCTTTTCTTGTTTTTCCCTTTTCATTTGGCCAACAACACAACTTGGAAATACAAAGCAAACAAATTAAGTTTCAAAGCATTCCTTTCCAAGTCTTTCTTAGACTTTAAGGACATCCCATTTGACATGTACAATTATTCTCTCATACAAGACTAGATTCAAGTTTTTTTTTCCCTCCAATTAATTAACTTAATAGTAATAATGAGATTGTAATTATTGTCAAAATATCTTGCTCAAAGAAAGATTTATATAATAAGATCCGATTATTGATATTTATAGATACTAATTAATTATTATTTAAAATTTTACATTTAATACATTATTTTTTTTATTAAATTCAAAAATAAATCATTAATTGCATTTTTCCTTAAATATCATTTTAATTAACTAATATCATTAGATAATAATTAACATTTTTTATGTAATAAAATTTATTTCAAATACAATAAAAAATGTACTTTTCGAAATTTGGGCCAAGTTAATAATGAGTTTTGTGAATTTGGAAGCCTAATTTTAATAGAAGAAAAGAAGGTTCAAATACAAAGAAACAATGTGATTTGTCAACAAGAAAAGCAATCTTATTGAATTTAAATATGGTTGATCTTCAATTTTAATTAAAGAGTTAGGTAACTTGCTAAAAGAAATTACCAATTTTGAGATTTCTTGAATGATATCCTGCTGCTATGTGAAGGGTTTTCTTCATATATATATATATATATATATATATATGTATATGGCAAGAGAAAAGAATCCCAATGTGGCTTTAGCTAATAAAAATAACAAGAAAGATCAAAACTCACAGATGAATTTATATTCACTATTTTTCATGGGTAGAAAACTATGGCATCTCTCAATCAAAAATCCAACTCCTGTAATTATATGCCAGACTGTGACCAAATTAATCGAAGAATATTTTGCAGCTGTTTTGGGCTGTCGGGTAAACCTCGTAATTTCAGAGGCGATATAAAAGTAACATACCAACGCAACATATTTAATAAACATAATATAAAACTTTCAAACACAATTAATACCATATTTAAAATTTTGATATATTTAAACAAAATCAACTTGTTAATGAAAAAAATATTCTCCTTTCGTAAATATTCATATCGGCTTATTATTTTTGGTATTTGAATTCGTAGCTTATTTCAATTTAATAGGGTCCCATGACCAAACATTGTACCAAAAATATAGACTATCCCTTCAATCCCCAGCTCTTTCCTAGACAATCTTATAATTAGGTCCCAAAAGATGCTTCACAAGATACGATAAAAATATGAGGATGAAACCTTCTTTTGTTACTTTTTAAACAACGCAACTAAACTATGTTTATCCTTCAATTGATGTACTCTGTTAAATAATTATATTATCCAAATATGAATGAGTGTTAAATACAAATATATTGTCTAACATAAAGATTATATACGAATATCTAAAAATAAATAAATAATCTAAGTTATATAGTTTTTAACTATGACTTGAAGTTGATTAATTAGCCAAATAGTTGATGACAATGACCTTTCATTCGTCGAATTTTTAGGCTTTCCTTTGACCAATACATGATTCAGTTAATTGCTCTACAAATGTTTTGTATATTTGATGGATTATATTTCATAGCTATGTTTGATATATGTCGAATACAGGTGTTAGACGCAAATAATTTATCTCTCTATGAAAATGACTATACAAATGAAAAAAAAAAATCCCAACTAGTGAAATTATAATTGGATTAATGAAAAATAAAACTTTCTTTTGTTGTTAAAAATAGAAGTAATTTGATAAGTATAAATGCTACTTTCATATATAAGCGATTAAGTAGTCTCAATCTTAAAATATGAAAATCAATTTATACTCCAAAGTGTTTCCTTTTTTAATTTTTTCCGTATTAAAAGTAGCACTTATGGTCAGTATTTTCCTTTCAATTGAATATAGTTATGGGTGAGTATCGATTTAGTTCGGTTATACATATTGAAAATCGAATAAATTAACTTCATCAGTAAAATTAACTAAATTGATTGAGCAAGTTTAGCATAACCGACATATTTAAAGATGTTCTAAGTACAAACTTTATTATTATTATTATTATTATTATTATTATAAACTTAAATTCTTACATGGTCCAAAATACGATGATTCAATCATTTGTAGTGTAAATTATAATTACCATGAACTTTAATCTTTTTTTTTTTTTGGTTAAAAACAAGACATAATATTGAATACTTAAATTCCTTGGTAATTGATGTTACATCAAATTCTTGTCAATTTTTGTACTAACATCCTTACCATTTCAACCTTAACCAACTTAAGTTCTTCTCATGAAAATTAATGTCAATTTAAACTAAGCTCTATAATATTAAATACGATATAAAAATAATATGATCATTATATAAATATATAATATTTTAAAATTTATATAATATAAAATATTAACGTATCAAAAATTATATAAATATAAAATATTTTAAACACTTTTTGATATGATAAAATATATAAATATAATATAATTATACGATTTAATAAATCTAATTCAAACTCAGTCATAGAAACATAGGCCAACAAATGTTTCTAAAGTTGTGTCCCTCGAAAAGAAAATAATATCCCTTCAATATTAAATTGTAAGATTAAAGCGTGATTATACGAAAATTTCATCGAAAAATGAAGTGAAAGAGAACTGTTACAAATGATGTATGAAAAATATGTTAATTAGTTAAGCTCTTGATGGTGTTTTTGGTATTCTGAAGTTAAAACTCTCCCGGTGGTACTGTAATTAAGCTTTTACAAGAAGATTTATGAGGTATTATTCGGCTTAAATTATTGTATAAAGCCATTATCCAACTCACTATGTAATAAAAATTGTCAATTACCCTCTAATCATACTTATTAAGGGTAATATTTTTAAAATGATATAATTAATAAAAATTTTTAAATTCAATATAAATGACGCATTAGATACTCAAAAATTTTGATAAAATAATCATTAAATAATTTTTAATTAATATCGATAAATATTTAAAATATTCTTAAAAATTTTACAATCGAATCATTATCAACTTAATTTTATTATTTAAAAAATAATAAATTTATTTATGAATCAAATAATTTATCTAATCCAAAATTTAAATTATTATTAATTAATAAAAAATATTTTTATTTAAATTTAATTATAAAAATTAATATATAAATAATTTTTAATAATATTTAAAAATAATAATAAAAAAATTTGGGATAGTCCAGAAAAAAAAGAATAAGGGTCTGAGCATAAACAGTTCTATAATCGAAGGGTATCTTTGTCCTTCCGCGTCCTTCCTATTAAAGCCCGTATCTTACTTTTTTGTCCTTTTACCCCTTAACACCCTATAAATCAGTCTTATCCATTTCTACAATTTTTTTTAATATAAATTCTCCCGTTAATCTCTCAACCTTTGTCTTTTCTCTTGTCACACTTTCGTTTTCTTTTCTTTTCTCTCTTTCGTTCTCAATGTAGAGAACCAAACAAGATCGATCTTTTTGTTTCGATCTCTGTTTGTGAAAGAAAAAAAAAACATTTTTGTTAAATTTTTTGAAAATGCGGGCTTTGAGTTGGCTGATCTGGGGATTTTTAGCAGAGTTGTCGGTGGGTTACTGTAATGTTATCCCACTGGAGAGAGCTTTTCCTTTGAACAAGCAAGTGGAATTGAGTCAACTCGTAGCTCGTGATCAACTCAGGCACTCCCGAATCTTGCAGGGTCGCGTTGGTGGTGTTGTCGACTTCTCTGTTCAAGGATCCTCCGATCCCTACCTCGTCGGGTAATTTTTGCTCACCCTTTTGTTTCTTTGTTTCTTGTTTTCACTTTTCAGTTTCTAATGTTCTCTTTGGTTTTGCATTAATGGGTCTTTTTTTTAATTTATTTATTTTCCTTGTTGATGAGTTTAAGCTGGTCTTTTGGACAAGTTCTTAAAAGAAAAAAAAATCTGAATTTGTAGTTTATGGTCTTTAATGGATTTTCTATGTTGAATTTGTAAAGCATAAACATGAAAATGGTTAAATTTAGTTTCTTTATTTATCAAAAATAGAGTTTTTTTTTTTTTGGGGTCATTATTTGCTTAATACTGCTTTTAATCATTTGCTTTGTTTCCAACTTCATATTTACACTTTTTTTATCAATGCAGTCCTCTTCTCTCTTCTTCTCTTTCTTTTTTTTTTTTTTTCCTTTTTGGTTTATCCACAGATGAAATAATGTCTTCCTTTTCCTTACATTTTCCTCGCTTTGCTTAGAATGGAAATGGATTTGATAATGTATGGGAATAATGGGATAGAGATAGTGGCTTTGACTTGTTATTCAACCCTTTGTTTTTGTTATTTATTTATTTAGGCTTTATTTTACAAAGGTGAAGCTGGGATCTCCTCCTAGAGAATTCAATTTGCAGATAGACACTGGAAGTGACATATTATGGGTCACCTGCAGTTCTTGCACTGATTGTCCTCAATCCAGTGAACTCGGAGTAAAATCCCTTCCCTTTATTTCCATAATTCGATAATGAAAATGACCATCCAAAGTGTAATTGCTAACTTGTTGTTTCCTGCATTGTACAGATTCCGCTCAGCTTATTCGATACTGCAAGTTCAGCATCTGCTAGGCTGGTTTCTTGTTCGGATCCAATTTGTTCTTCAGAATATCAAACTACTGCAACGCAGTGCTCTCAGAGTAATCAGTGCAGTTACTCCTTCCAGTATGGAGATGGAAGTGGGACTTCAGGTTATTATGTATCCGATATGTTGTATTTTGATGCTGTTTTGGGACAGTCTTCAATTGTTAACTCTTCAGCTCCTGTTGTGTTTGGGTGAGCGTCCATGACTCAATAGAGATTTGCTTTCTGCTATTACATAGTATTGCAAACCACCATTAAGATGAAGGGAAGACATGAAAATAACAAAAAAGAACCCAAAGGATTGGAGATAAAGTTTGTATGGTTTCAATCAGTGTAAGTCACGAACGATGGACCATAAAGTTAAAATGTTTAAATGTCATGAGACTGGATTGGATATTAGCCAGCATTAATGAGGTTAATGTGAGATTAATGTGCTAGTGCACTTTGATTTGACCATAGAGGAAAGAGTTTAAACTTGGTCATGCAAGTTGCGCATGGTACCTTCCATCTGCAACAAGCAATTTTGCTTATCTTTTACGTCCTTTGACTATGTTTTTCATCAAATAACTATCCTACTATCTGTTTGTCTTATGTTAATTTCAATTTACTATGTTATTTAAAACTTATACCTTTATGGACATGGTGTGGAAACAGGTGCAGCACGTATCAGTCTGGCGACTTAACTAAGACAGATAAAGCTGTGGATGGGATATTTGGGTTTGGCCAAGGTGATCTGTCTGTTATATCACAATTGTCATCACAGGGCATAACACCTAGAGTTTTTTCACATTGTCTGAAAGGAGATGGCAGTGGAGGGGGTATAATGGTTCTTGGTGAGATTATGGAGCCCAATATTGTTTATAGTCCTCTTGTCCCATCACAGTATGTCCTCTTTCTTGCATAACTTCCGTTGTCTTTGTCTATGCTGTTTTTACTCTGGTCGTTTGTTTCTATTTTTGTTGAGTGAAACATTTACTAACACCATTGATAAAGCAATTCAAACGTATTCGTGCTGCAATTAGATAATCTTATTTTTCGTTCTTTCTTATTCCCTGAGTCTAAACAAATTTCATGCTGTTGGTTAATTTGATTTTTTTTTCCGCATATTAGCACAACTGCCGGGAATCTAGGTAACTTTTCATGTCAAAGAAAGGAAAAGCAGGGCATGTACTGCTGTTTTGCTGGGGCATTTAGGCCTTTTCACCCTTTCCTGCAGTTTTCTTTGTTATTTAAACCTTGTCAGGAACTAATGCTTCATCTTTCCCAGCGGTTACTGAGTTGCTGGGTGGAGTTTGTTGGCATAACATAAAGATAAGACTGGTTTTGCTAACAATTTGCATTGACTTTGATATTTCAGGAACACATTACTTTATACTGCTCTGCATGTTCCTTATGATACCACTCTTTTCAGGAGTCAATGATTGCTCTTGAATCTTGTAAAAGCTTGATTTTTTCAACTATCCCACATCATTTTTTTTTCCCACATTTTTGATAGCGGGATGGGAAAGAGTTTAGGTGTACGAAAGGGAGAGGTAGATCTTGTCAACATGCTTATTAATTTATTTATTCATTTTATGTTGATGAATGGACGTTTCTGTAAATCATCTGTCTTTACTGTGTAAGCAGTTCTTTTGCAAACGTATGGTCTTTTACTTTCAATTGCAATATACGGCTACCAATTTTGTTGCAAGTTTGACCATTTCCTTATTTTAAATTTTCAGGCCTCATTATAATTTAATGCTTCAGAGCATTGCTGTCAATGGACAGGTGCTGCAAATTGATCCAGCCGTTTTTGCCACATCAAGTAATCGTGGTACTATTGTTGACTCTGGAACAACTTTGGCATACCTTGTTGAAGAGGCATATGATCCATTTGTTAGTGCTGTAAGTGCGAATATTCTTTAAAATTGTCTGTAAAGCAAAGTTAATGGTGACATATAAAACAAACATCTCTCCCTGAGATTGCCTCCCTGAAAGCATAAGATATTTAGTTATATCGTATTAGTTTACTACTAATGTGCTCCGAGGTGGACTTGCATTTTGAATTTGCAGATAACTGCTACTGTTTCTCCATCTGTGACTTGCACCATATCTGAAGGAAACCAGTGTTGTCTAGTCCCAACCAGGTTAATTCTCTTGCTTCATCTCTTATGTAGTAATTTCATTATCCGTTGCTCCAACTTTTTAGTTTTCTTGAAGTACCCCCTATTTTACACATATCCAGACATGGGTTTGGAGATATGATCCTCCAAGGACCCTTGAAATACATGGAAATTTTGAAAAAAAATTGAACATACCTGTGTTGGATACGTACCCATATTTGACACTTACACCTGAATCCCAAGTAATGTAGATTACATTGTTATCTTTATCTTCGGAGAAATTTCTTGTTTTCCTTTGCTTTTCTGTTCTCCACCTACCTATTCCTTCATAGCGCCTAATATCATTTTATCTAAATGAGATCGATATCTATTTTATGTTCAGTGTAAATGAGATATTTCCCTCGGTTAGTCTAAATTTTGCTGCTGGTGCATCAATGACATTAAAACCAGAGGAGTATCTAATACGCTCCGGTTTCTATGTAAGTTGCACTACCTAAGTATTTTGTTAAACTCAAAATCTCTCAAAGTATTGAAGTAGAAATGATTGCTGTTAATGGAAATTCTGTTTGCATGAAGTGTTATGGATCACTTTGTTTTTGCAGGATGGTGCTACAATGTGGTGCATAGGATTCCGAAAAATTCAGGGTGGAATAACAATTTTAGGAGGTTAGATACGGTCGTCTTTGAATTGATAAACTTTGGAGCAAGAAACAATTTGCTTTAGTTCTCACATGGAAAATGATTATAGTATTTCTTCGTGAACTGGTAAATCATCTTAGTTGAGGGGACTTTTTGAATGGAGGGTTTGAGTGAATTGCGCCTGCTATTTTGCGCTACACCATTTCCAACAATTACATTTTCATGTATTTGCTCCGCTTCTTTTACTTTCTTAAAGGTGAATTTAACCATTTTTGTGATTTACCCATTTTGCAGATCTTGTCCTAAAAGATAAGATATTTGTTTACGATCTTGCCCGTCAACAAATCGGATGGGCTAACTATGATTGTAAGTTCAACCAAATGATAAAATTATGTGCATTTTCCCTCTACAATGCTCTTACGTGTCTCTGTATTTCTAGGTTCATTATCTGTAAATGTCTCTATAACTTCCAGTAAGGATTTCATAAATGGACAGCTGAGAGCAAGTAGCTCTACGAGGGAGACGCTATTCAAGCTTATACCTTCGAGTTTTATAACTCTACTAGTTCAACTCTTAGGGTTTGTGGAGTTCCAGCTTTTGTAATTTAAACCTCAAGTCTGAAAAAGTCATTCTTGTTCAAAATATGGTAAGATTCTCCGAGCTTTATTCATGGTGATTTGTGCTTTTTTACTCGGATAGCAATAGGAAAGAAAGGGCAGTCACCTTTACAGTGCAAGATTCTTCTCTGCTTCGGATTGCTTTGAAGGGGGCGATTCATCGTCTTCTCTTCTTCTCTTCCTGGGCCTTCAGTTCTCCACTTCTCCTTGTAAAGCATCTGCCATGTCCGTCATTGCGAGAATTGTATATTATCTCTCTTACAGATTCAAGGTAGATTTGAGTTTCGAGGTTTTCCCCATTGGAAGTTAGAACAAAGGTAATCATTTTTTTTTTTCTATTTTTCGATCACTTCTTCGTTTGGTTTAGGTTAACATTTGGTATGAATTTTGTAAACGTTACAGTTGTTTAGTAATATAAAAATGTTCATATACATATATATATATATATATATATTTTTTTTTTCATTCATTCCTTCTTTTTCCCCATATGTTCGATTCTTTTGTAAAACAAATTCTCAATATCCTCATCCAAAACGAGCATTTTGTTTGGTATAAAGAAAGTTGTAATTTGAGAATAGAATAATGGGTTATAAATACTATGATTCAAACTTCAAACCTCGTAAATATTATTGCATGAACTAATTAGATTAAACTTTAAATTTTTGAAACGAGTGCTTCGTAAACCTCTTTCGGTAGCAATATTCTAATAGACAAAGGAAATAAAAACTTAATGAAAGTCATACATTTGTTTAACTTTTAAACTATTTTATTAGCAGTTATTTTCTAGATAATTTACGAGACCGCATTTTTTTATTCCAACTATATATTAAGTTCTTGTCATTAAGCATGGATTTTATAAGCCTCCAATCCAGGCATTGTCCAATGTTGGACATGAAATTCTAAACAGTAGAACATGATTTTCTTGCATGAACAAGATGTTCCTCTTGCACTTCATCATAAACACAATGTCTGCCAAAGCACTTCTTGCTTTCCTGCTTGTCTTTTCCATTCAACTTTGGTTTCATTTTGTCACTTCCTTCCACCAATTTCTTGAACTTTTTAAGCAACTTCTGCCTTTTGGAGTTAACTTGACGGCCAGTTGCCGCACCCAAGCAGGGCGGCTCCCCTTGCTCCGACAATGCTGCCAGGCCATCCGAATCCAATTGCTGTTCTATTCTAAAACCTATGATCTCTCCACCCTCTTCTAATTCTTGTTCCAGATGATCGTTACTCTCCGGGATATACTGTTGCAGCAGTTGATATCTCTTCAGCTCGTACCTCAGGCATGCATTACACCATCTTAGGTAAGTAAGTTCGTTAAGTTCAGCAGCTCTCTCCTTTTGAACTCGTCCATATTCATTTGCAAGTTGGTTATAGTCTTCTTCAGCCTGCAAATAGAAACTTTGGGTCACAGTTAGATATGATTATATATATATATGTGTGTGTGTGTGTTTGTGTGTGTATATATATATATATATAAAAGAGTGTAGAGCTAGTTATACGGACTCGGGTGTTAGGATTGGATACGGGTATGTTCAATTTTTTCTAAATTTCTCAATATGTCTGGAGGTTCATATGTCTAGATATATGTTAGACAAGGTTATTTCAAGAAAAAAATGAAGAATTGGGGACAACATAGGTAGAGTCTACAAACCTTTGAGATTGATGAATGCGAATCTTCTGCCATTTCCAACTTCTTTGAAAGCTCGTTTTTCTGATCCTGCAGTTGATCGGTGAGAGATTTGAGCTCCCTAACTTCATCCTCTAGTTTCTTGATAACATTGGTTCTTCCTAGTAGCTCTTCACTATTTCTTCTAATTTCTGCAACTTTAGCTTCAATCTTCAGATCTTTTTCACTTATAAGCTTGGCTTGGCCTTTTGTTTTCCTCAAAAGCCTCTTTACTTTTCTCTGAAGCAATCCATTCTCTGATTTCCAATGCTCAAGCTGCTGCACAACTCTTAAATGCTCCATAACTATGTTTCGAACCCTTTTGTCCTCAGCCTCCATGGATGAAATCTCTCTATCCAAGAACTCAACATACAAAGTCTCCAACAACAACATGTTGCTAAGCTCCATCAGCACAGATTCTTGTTCTTTGAGGTCACAAAAACGAAGAAACTTCCTTTCTAATTCCCATTCCCTCTTTTGAAGTTCTTCGACTCGCGTTTTTAGGCTGGAAATCTCTTCTTCGTAAGCAGCTCTGCTCTGGATTTCGGAACTTCGAATCAGGTTCATGAAATCGATACTACTTCTTGTACCAATCATTTCTCCATCATCTTCACAAGTTGAAGATGTAGAATTAAGTCTGTCTTCACCTCTAAACTCTTCTTGAGAATCGGTTTCTGGGGGACCTGTCAGGGTTTCCATTGAAGAAGCTTCAGGGTTTATTCTTCTTTTGGCTATTATCCCGGCATAGATAAAACCTGCAACAGATATTGCCAATGGAATGCCAGCTTTAAGAAGCACTGGCTTTATTACTTCAGCTTTTGATGATGAACTTTCCATGACAAACAACTTGTATCTGTTTCGATTTCTGTCAAATTGTAAGCTCACTCTGAAGAACAAAAGGTATGCAAAACAAGAGAAAAAAATCACAAATCTTGGGAAAGTTTTTGATTGATTTCTGTATGATCTTGATGTGCTTGTTTTATTTTATAAATAGCCATAAAAAGAAAAGATTCTTTACCTTTATGTTTATATAACTTTTCTTGGCTTAGAGGGATGGGCTTTAATTTGTTGTTGCTTTTTGACTACTCTAAAGGCTTAAATGCCTCCTTCAATTCACATTCCTTTTGTTATTTGGAATCTGATTCCTTTTGCGTTGCATAAACTGTTTCCTTTTGCCTTTTTCATTTTTTTTAATGAAGATGCATAATCAAACTCTTCTTAATCACACCTTATCATTTCCCCCGTAAAATATGTTAGAATTATTTTTTGTTTTTGAATCTTTTTACGAGAGAAGCCATCACTTGGATACAAAAATAGGTTGTAAATATTAAAACTAGAATTCTGAATTTATTAAATCTCACCTCTAAAAATGATGCAATACATGCAACAATTGAGATAAGCTTAAGAACCGTATTTGCGTACAATCTCAAAAAATTTTTCTTATTGTCTACGTAAAAGTAGAAACAATTAAAGTCCAATTAAGCTTTATTAATTAGGAGTTTACTAATGTATTGAAAATCACGAAAAAAATATTGTTAACTTTGGCATATAATACAATATTATCAGTTGTATTATCATCATTAATTAAATACTAATTAACTTTAAGTGTCTTAAGGACTTTCATCAGCACAACCCATTAAATGTATAATTTGGGGGAGACTTAACTAAGGATTAAGTTACCAATCAAGCACGATTGTTCAAACTCGAATTGGATTAGATATAAGATTGGATTTTTTTATCAAAATAGATTTAAGCTAGCTTCGATTATTATTTAATAAATAAGAATATTTTATTTAAATTTAATTATAAATATTAATATAAAATATTTTTTTAATATTTTTTTAAATAGTCAAAGAACAAGTCTATTTTTTTCTATGCGGGTCGAGCCAGTATGGACAGCTCTAACCTTGGGTGCTATTAAATGCAAGGCTAATCCAAATAAAGTTTAGTTCGGCTTTTGTTCACTAATTTGGGCATGCCCAAACACATAAATGTTATATTGGCAAAATAGGGGTGGCTAATTTGGAGAGAGCGTTTAAAGATTGACGCAAGCCCAAGCTTAGCCCACTAAAAACTATTGTAATCACTCTTGTCCTTTCCTCACAAAAAATACAAAAGATGCAAAAATTCCTTCTGAATTCTTGAATATTAAATATGCTAAAAAAATTACAAATTTAAATGAAAATGAAAATTTATCATATTCACTTTGTGGCTGAAAAAATATTTTATTTTAAATGATTTATTAAATTTTTTAAATTTTTGATAAAAAATACTAAATTTATTAAAAATTGAAAGATCTAAGTATCTCTGATTTTATTTTATTATTTATAATTTTATTTTTATTTTTATTTTTTTAAGGATTTGGTGTCACTGAATTGTGATACTAATTCAATCGAAGACTTCATATAACTAGAATATATTATACTCACTTTCTGAGTACTTTTTTTTTAAATAGTTTTTATTAGGTATATATGGGTTGTTTTTAAGAGTGATAGTTTTTAAATTAAAAAGTATATGTTTAAAAAAATAAAAAAAATTATTATAATTGATTTTATTGTTTTAATTTTATTTTGGTTTTTAAGTGATTAAATATTTAAATTAATTTCACTTTACTTGTGACACCAACTTATCTAACGCTTTATATACAATATAAATATAGATACTATTTTTTTCTTTCATCAAGAAAAGAATATTTTTCCTACCCACCACAAATCAAACAGCTTGCAAATTTTTTTTAATTAGCCAAGAAAAAAAGGGCATCTTTAACATTGTTCTTTTATAAATGTTCTGGTGGTCCTTTCCTAGACTTAATGATGCATATATGGTCAAAAATAATTAATAACATTTCAATGGTATTAGACAAAAGTTTTAATTTTTTTTATAGGTTTTAAATCATGAGTCATGCCACATAAATAAAATAAATAAATAAAAATATCCAAGGCCTTTTTGGGACTCAAAAGTCCATAGAGATCAACTAGCTTTGTTTTGGACTAATTTGTTAAAATAAAAAATAAATATTCTTTTAAACATCATGTGACCAAGAAAACATATTTATACTATATATTGTTAGAAAATGTTATGTAACAACCAAGGTTTTAACTTGTTTTAATTTGTTTTTTTTCCCACAAAATGCAGGCTTGGTTGAAAGGCATCATCACTTGAGTCTTTGTTTATTTATTTATTTGTAGGATTTTCTTGTCTTCTTTGATTGAATAATATTGTCCTTTTTGGCACATGATTGTTAGGCCATACATACATACATACATACATATATATATATATATATATATATATATATAAATATTTATTCTTTTGGGGGTCATTAATTTCTTTTTTCAGACAGTGACATTATATTGTCATCTGCTATAAAAATGTTAACCTAGAAAAATAATCTCAAGGTTATGCTTAAAAGCTTTATTTATGTCATCAGTCTCATGCACTCTCATTTTTTTCGTTAAATAATTGATTTTTTATTATTTTAATAATTTAAAAAATATTTTATAGTTATTTTAAAATAAAAAATAAAAATAAATAATTAGTATAAGGGAATTTTAAATCAGAATTTTAACTAATTTCCCCGTTCAGTAAAAGATTTTAATAATAATATAAATAAATATTGTAATTATGTAGATAATTATTTCTACCAACTTTTGGTTGAAGACTAGAGCTGATTAATTTGATTTAAATAGACCCCTCAATAAAAAATAATGCAACTTTTAAGTTCTAACAAAACATTTTTTTCCTTAAATAGGAAAAAGTATTTGCATGTGTGGCCAAAGCATAGGTTAAATTGCGTCCATATGTGAAAAAGGATATTCCAATTTAAATCAAACCTTTGGATTTAAAAAAAAATCTAAAATATTAAAAATCTCCTAAATTATTTCATTTTTTAAAAAATAAAATTCAAATACTTTTATCGTACTTAAATAAATTTTTATCTTTCGATTTATATTTAATTCAGTTTTTATTTTATCGATTTAGTACTAGTTCAGTTAGTTATTGGTTTGATAAGATTTAAACGCATCATGTATTCTTTAAATGAGTTAATTTAATAAGAGTTAGAAAGAAAGATTATGAGTAGATTAAAAATATAAAAAAATTTAAATCCTTGTTTTAAATGAAATGTTTTATTTATTTTAAATGTTTTTTAAGTTTAAATTAAATATATGATTTATTCAAGCACAAATTTAAAAATAGAGAACTTATTTACTCGTGATAAAAATATAAAACACTTACGTAAAATAAAGTGCTAAATTCAGAGGATTTTTTTTAATATAATAATAATAATAATAATAATAATAAAAGAGAATGTATTTTGATTATGATATGATTAGGAAACCAAATTTCCAACTTGATTTAAAACTTATTATTATTATTATTGTTATTGTTATTATATTGTTTATATCCTCAGTAAGCCGGTTAATTTTCAATTTTTTTATAAAATTGATGATTTTTCAAATGTCAAGCACAATTTTACTTACTTTCCTTTTTTGTTTTCTTAATTTTAAAATGACTTAAGCCCATGTCTAAGGAGACGAAGTCAAGTTTTAATATCCTCTAAATTTACCTAAACAAAAACAAATGATCAAGACAAAATCCTAAAATAATCTTCCAACGTATAATTATAAACGGAGGCACGGTTTGGATTTTTTAAAAAAATTTTATTTAAATTTAAATTTAGTTTGAATTAATATTTAAAAAATATTTAAAAATTAATTTTATATTAATAATATATTCTTATAATAAAATTTATTATTTTATTAGATAAACGGTAATTTAAATCTATCAAAATACTAAAATACACGTCTAAATCTAACTCACTTCGAAAATGAGAAAGAAAGTATAATTTAAAAATAAAAAAGAAATAGTAAATTTTAATAATTAAATCTAAATTTATCAAATATTAATTTTTAAAAATAATTATATAAATTAATTAAATTTAACTTTAAATTTAATATTTTTATCATTTTATAAAAATTATCCGAAACATTAATGATATAATATAAAACTTTTACAAATCAAATTAGTGAATAACACATATTTTTATGATATATTTAAAAATATAAAAAAAGGTAAATAAGATATATGCTGTGAAATTTTTGCATATCACTTTGAATAATTATTCTTCCTTTTACCTAACAATAACAGCTTACTTCTTTAAACCAAGTGGCAATCTTTAATTGGCTCTCTTTGTCCACCTCCAAAATGCGCCAAGTAGTTAAACTGAACCTCCCCTCGCTTTGTCTCGTATAAAGACGCAACCGAAAGCCGCCTTAACTCCTCAGAATTGGAAAACGCATTTTTTTTTTTTTCAAGATTTTTCCTTCTAATTTTTCAATAAAAAAACAACAATGGAGGCTCTCCGCCTCGCGCCACCTCAGCCGCCGCTACTCCGCCCCAAAGAGAGGGTCCTACAGACATCCTTTGGTGGGTCCTACATTATGAAGAAATGTACCTTGCCGTGGATCAGAGCCGCCTTGTCAAAACCGACGGCTGAGATCTCTTCTCCGACTGTTAGTTGTCGTGAGAACGCTGCCGTTCTGTCGTCCACGTCGAGTATTGCAGCCGCTCCTTCCGCGCCGCCTAAGAAGGTGTCTGCTAATTCCCTGCAGTATCCTTCGGGTTACTTAGGTGCGTCACCGGAACGTTCGATGGATGAAGGAAACAACGACATAATAAATGCGATGGGGTATTTAACGAACATATTGTCGTCTAAGGTTTACGACGTGGCGATAGAGTCACCGTTACAGTTGGCGACTAAGCTGTCTGAACGATTGGGCAATCAAGTTTGGCTCAAGAGAGAAGATTTACAGCCAGTAAGAAAGTCGTCATTTTTTTGGAAGATTGAATTTTCGAGGATTGTTTACTGATTTAAGTGTTCTTTTTTCAACCATTTGAGCTGTAATTTTTGGTTTTTAATTTATATTTCTTGAAATGTGATGACTTTTATTTGTTTTCTGTGTTTTCATTTCTGATGATATTTGTTTCCACGATTGGTGCGGCGTTGGGAGATTAGGACTGTTTATAATCTATGGATTTGCTTTACTTATTTTGAGCTTGATGTAGTTGTTTTTTCAGCTTGGATTTAGCTCTTTTTGTTTTTGATTTATGCGCTCTGGGATGCATTGTTGTTGTGAGTAAATATTCACATGGTTTTTAGTTGAACTTTAGTTTCTTTTTCTTTTTTTCTTTTTTTTTTTTTTTAAAATCTGTTAATGAATTGCCAAAAATGGAGACCCTTTCTTTTTTGTAGTTCAACATAAACTTGAAATTCGAACTTTGACATGTTTCTTGGAGTGCATTCATTTTCATATGCAGAATTCAGGTTAAGTGCTTATATACTTGATGTTTCAAATTTTCAGGTTTTCTCTTTTAAGCTTCGTGGAGCTTATAATATGATGGCAAAGCTTCCGAAGGGACAGTTAGAAAGAGGGGTTATTTGCTCATCAGCAGGAAATCATGCCCAAGGGGTTGCATTGTCTGCCAAGAGACTCGGTTGCAATGCCGTTATTGCTATGCCTGTTACCACGCCAGAAATTAAGGTACTTTTTTCTGGTGATTTTCTTGTATCAATTGCATCGCTTGTAAGATTTCTAAATTTGAGTGATCTTTTCTTGTTTGCAGTGGCAATCTGTTGAGAGGTTGGGTGCAACTGTTGTTCTCGTTGGAGATTCTTATGATGAGGCACAAGCATATGCTAAGAAACGGGCTAAAGAGGAAGGTCGCACATTTATACCCCCTTTTGACCACCCTGATGTTATTATTGGACAAGGCACTGTTGGGATGGAGATTGTGCGCCAAATACAAGGTCCATTGCATGCAATCTTTGTACCTGTTGGTGGTGGTGGGCTTATAGCTGGCATTGCTGCTTATGTGAAGAGGGTTTCCCCTGAGGTATGGTGTTTCTTCTTATTAACATCTACTATTTCATAATGTTGGAGCTCGGCATAGTTCTTAGTAGATCACATGTGCATGCCACTTCATGATCTTCGGTTTCTTTCCTCTTCCATACCTCTTGAGCGTTGAATCATCATATTTAATTCCAAGGCATGAAACTTCATTTGGTTTTTGGTTAAAGTTGGTCTTTGATGTAGTTACTACTTGCTAGATAGACTTGCTTTATATTTTTATTTCCAATTCTGTGGCAGCTTATTTCTTTTCTACGCTCTTCTTTTGACATAGCATAATAGGCATCTCTGTTCAGACGCAGATCTTCATAAAACTGCTTTAGGAAAGTTTTCAATTGAATGTTATCCATTGATGGCAATTTTGCCTTACAGAAATGGATGAACTAGAATAGTTGAAGAGTGAAGACATAGAAGCATGCATCATTTTCCAGTGTTTGGCAAATTAATAGACTGTCAACCTTTCTTAATTACTTTCTACTTTTAGTAATGCCTGATGTTAACTGGCATGAAAAATAGCAACATTGATTAATTAATTCTATTTGAAACTCAGTCTGTTTCAAACTTTAGGTAACCCTTGAGGACTGCCAGTATCATTAAAATCCAACAGCACAAAAAACTAGTAGAGGGGTGACTTAAATTCTTGTGTGTTTTATCTCACGGTGAGGGAACTTCCTATTTATTGGTTGAAACTCAAAGGTTTTCTTATCCTTTTGTATCTTCTGCTTTAAATATCTTTTTTCATTCAACTGTGCTTTTGTGCTGCAATCAACATTAGTCAAACTGTTCTGATCTTACAAGAGAACTAACCTCCAGCACTGCTGTTAAGTGCATAGCTGAAACCTTATGTTATACTGTTGCTAGCACTTATGCTCCAATTTTCATTTTTTTTTTTGGGGGATAAGGGAAAAATTTTCCCTCTTATATATCTTCAGTTTTTTTGTTCTTTTTAGTGAAATGGTTTTTTTTCATGAGTATTTTTAGGCTTTTTAGCTTATTTATAGTTCTTTTTCTTCATTTTTTTGTCTGAAATTACATTGAGTGAGCTTGTTCCTTGCTACATGACATAATTCATCATTTCATCCACAGCACTTCTTGTTGTATTACTATACAGGTGAAAATTATTGGAGTGGAGCCTTTTGATGCAAATGCAATGGCATTGTCACTGCATCATGGTGAAAGAGTTATGTTGGACCAGGTTGGAGGCTTTGCAGATGGAGTAGCTGTTAAGGAGGTTGGTGAAGAAACCTTCCGCTTATGCAGGGAATTGGTGGATGGTATTGTACTTGTAAGCCGTGATGCTATTTGTGCTTCTATAAAGGTATGATTTTGATGTTTCAAAATATGCATTTGATTCTCTTCGGCTGAATTTTTTTTTTCTCCTCTCAATTGTTAAAAGAACAAGACAGCACAGTCACTTATAATACAGCTGAAGTTTCTCAAACTTTATTTTAGTTGTAGTGTTTGTCCTCGTATGATAAAGTTGTGAATTAATCAAACAACCGAAATGATGGCATGAAAATACACAAAATCTTAACTTGAAACAAAGTATCAAGTTTCTAGTTCAAATATTTTGTACCTACAGTTGGATTCTACATGTATTTTCGGAATTGGGTGCCTTTGGTTCTTCGTACAAAGGTAACTAGGTTTTTAGTTTGTTCTCTCATATTTCGAGTTTGACTTGCATTTTAGATGCAGTTCGTGGTGCGCTAGTTTACCCTTTTGGCAAAGAGAGTGGCCACGCATTATAATTTGTTCTCTAATTATTTATTCTCAACCTTATGGATGTTAAAAGCCCGTATTATGATTTTTTTTTTTTTTGGGCTCTCCTTGTCTCTCATTTTATCTCTCTAGTATGACTGGTGCATTTGGTTTTTGTTGAATACCTTAAAGCCTTCATCTAATTGACCACAACTGTTTAAACACTTAGGATTGACTACTGTAGTGCGTGTGTTGCAGGACATGTTTGAAGAGAAGAGGAGCATTCTGGAACCAGCCGGTGCCCTAGCCCTTGCAGGAGCTGAAGCATATTGCAAATATTATGGCTTTAAGGGAAAGAATATTGCAGCAATAACTAGTGGTGCAAACATGAATTTTGATAAGCTTAGAGTCGTTACTGAACTGGCTAATGTGGGTAGACAACAGGAGGCAGTCCTTGCAACTATTTTGCCAGAGGAGCCTGGGAGCTTCAAACAATTTTGTGAACTGGTATTTCTCAACAATTTTTAGAATTTTAACTTTTCTACAGATTTACCAATTTTGTTCATTTGTATCACTAAAATAATAAGAAAAAATAACCATTATCCATTGGGGTTGACAGGTGGGGCCTATGAATATCACCGAGTTCAAATATAGATACAGTTCTGATAAAGAAGCCGTCGTTTTATACAGGTTAGTTATCGATCTGTTTTTAATGACGAGCATAATACAAAAAGAATCATACATGTACTGTTCCCCTACATGTGTGTCGGTGTGTGGAATTTAGGGTTATTATTTTGCATGGCTGTGCTTTATCTTAGTTGGTTGTTTCAAGGGATGATTTGGTATACAGAAATATGTGAACTGAGAGCATTCTATTATCCATCAACGTTGTTTGCAGTGTTGGGGTTCACACAGTTTCTGAACTTGAAACGATGAAGCAGAGGATGGAATCTTCTCGACTTAGAACTTACAATCTTACAGCAAGTGATTTGGTTAAAGATCACTTGCGGTATTTGGTAATTATAATTATTTTTCATTTTTTCATTGACTTGATTTTTTGGCGGTCATTTTCATTACAGCCTCTGTTAAAATCTTTATTTATCTCTTTCAGATGGGAGGCAGATCGAAAGTTGAAAATGAGGTTCTATGCCGGTTTGTTTTCCCAGAGAGGCCTGGTGCTTTGATGAAGTTCTTAGACACTTTTAGTCCACGCTGGAACATTAGTTTGTTCCATTATCGTGGACAGGTTAGCATCTAAAGACTCTTTTTCTAACTGTTTTTGATGCATACAAATATCAATCCGGATTTATTCCAATCCAACAGGGTGAAACCGGAGCAAATGTTCTGGTCGGAATACAAGTCTCGAACAATGAGACGGAGGAGTTTATCCATCGAGCTGACAGTCTCGGATATGACTATGTATTGGTAAATGATGACAAGAATTTTCAACTTTTGATGCATTAATCAGAGTTAGTTCCAATATTTTAGCGGCAAGCAGACGGGGGGAAAACGCACATATTAAAGAAAAGCCACTTAATGGATGCATAGGGGGCTTCCAGTCCTCTTTTAACTACTAATGGAATGGCAGAGGACATGGCTATTTGTAATTCACGGAAATCAGAACGTATGTAATTCCAATAAGAATGGTTAGGGTTTTGTTTGCTGTACTTATATTTGATATATATATATATATATATATATATATATATATATATATTATATGTGAGGGTTGATTTGTTACTCTTATCATAGTGCAAAACTGGCAACTTTTAACGACCAAGCAGGGAGATGTTCCAGGATTTCATTGGTTTCGCAATGGTAGCGCTCCTATAAAGATAATTGGTTCAAAGCTAAAATCTAAGCAATGGGTTCAATGGAATTTAGGCAAGCTACTGTTCAACTGTGAAGGCGGTGGCTAATTAAACTTAATTTCTTAGAAATAACAAGTTCTCTTTATACTTACATGGTGCATGAATAAATGATTGATCGGTCGGGAGAAAAAAAAAACTAATGTAACACTGCCAAATCTCACGTTCAGAAACTGTTAAAATATATTATGTGATATACGTGTCTATTATTTGCAATTAATGGAAAATACCTCTCAAATTGAATACTGAATTTTCAGAATTAATAATATAGAAATAGAATTAAAAAGAAAATTAACTTATTATTTCTTCAGACCAAATAATCTCCAGAAATATTGCGTAAAACACAATGCATAGTTCATAGTTGGCACCAAGGAATTGCATCAACTAAAATTTTCTCTTAGCATTCATCCAATATGCACATGACTCAATATAGGGGGAAAAAAAATGGAAGTGATGGACTCTTCCAGTCCCTATAAGCACAATAGATATTGTCATGTGATTTGCTTTCTTGTTATAGAAACTGTTTCAACTTTCAAATCCATTTTGATGCTAAGAGATAGCAAGACTTAATTAACTGGAAAAATGGAGGAACATATATTCTATTATGCTATGTTCAACGTTTGCTGCTGGTTCTTTTGAAAAATAAAGTTCACCAAACATAGCAAAGAGAACATGGATTTTCCATAAAAGGCTTAACACATTTTCACATATGGGGTAAGTTCATTCATATGTACCATTTAAATTGAGCTGATAATTTCCAGTTCTCTTAGATATATAATTCATTTATATTTGTGTGTTTTTGCGTCTGCATAATTGCATTACGAACTGAATTAAACCTTAAACAATCAATAAATTTTTATTATTTAAATCTAATTTAATTTAATTCGATTAATAATAAATATATTTTCTGGGAATTTAAATTTGGTATTCTCTAAACTTTAAGTTTATACATTAACTCCTGAGTTTAGCATATATATATATATATATATATACCCCTTGCTGAAATAAATGAGAGGTGGGCATGTGATTAAACATTAATGAGCTCAGAGAACGAAACTCCGTGCGTGTGCGTTTTCCTGATGTAATTAAAAACAGAGGAACAAACAAGCAAGCGCACATTAAAATTAACGTCGTTGCTGTTGTCCACGCTTGAGTGTCGACTTCATATGCTATTTTTATAATTTTTTTTTACTACCTAAATGAAATTCATCTATGAATCTAATTTATACCATAATTAGTAATACAAAGGTATGCAAGAATTCATATCAACCGTATCAATCAAAACATATAAAAACCAGTAACGACAATGGCACAATTTTTTCATATAATTTATGGTTAAATATAATTATTTAAACACACGAAAATAAAATTATTTAATTTTATGTGCGTATATCAAAGAAAATGTTGATACAGAGAGAAAAATATTGAATAATTTATATATCTTAGATTTTATGAAAAACATTAAACCAATGCTTTACTGTTTAATCAACTAGCATAATGAAACTTAATAAAAACGAGTCATCCATATGCGATGTTATAAAAAGATTTTACTAACAAATGTTTTAAAAATATTTTTTAAAATTATAGTAGATAATAAAATTTTCATTTAATGCTTTTAAACGAAAAATAAAATTATAAATTTTTATATTTAATATAATATTATCATTATTATTATAAATAACATAAAAATTAATTCTAAAATATCTAAAAACATTTATTAACAAAAAAAAATTTAACGGAACATTTCCTAGCTGGAAGAAAGGCAGAGGACCCCAAAACGTGGCACAAAGCACGTGGATTAAGGGCGGGTGAACCGCGATTAAATAGAGAAACGGTGACTGGGGAGGGGTGAAATTGGAAAAAGGAAAATTTTGTATAAAGGGCGAAGGGATAAAGAAGGCAAAGCCTGAGCACGCTTGGCATGATGAACTGTGAAGTTTCACCCCTTTTGTTTTCAGCTGCTTCTTTACTTACCGGATAGCCCCAAAATTTTACTAATAAAATAAAGAAGAACAAAAAGCCTCTTTAACTATGGAGAAAGAAAGTGATTATTTCAGAGATGTAGAGATGGTTTTGGTAGCAAACAGTTTTTAGATATGGAGAACTTTTAAAACTTAAAAAGAAAAAATTAAATTACCTAGAAGAAACAAAGATAGAGAGAGAGATGGGTGGCGGAGATGGGAATCAAAGTTACTTTGCATGTTGTCTTTCAACAGCGAAAAAATCAGCATCGTCATCAACGATCAAACTTTTGTTCGTTATAGTTCCATGGATTCTGGTATTACTCATTGTTTTCGTTTTGGTTCCAAGAAATTCAGCCTGGATTTTGATTTCTTCTTCTTCTTCTTCTTCATCGTCTGCTGTGGTTGCTGCTGCAAATAGCAGCGAGAAGCTTGGCGCAGCTGTGCATGCAGAAGGGAGGGAAGAAGTATTGGATAATTTGCTTTCCAGGGTGGGGACGACGGTGGATGTTGATGGCAGCTTGGGAGAAGTGGCATTGACAGATGAGGCAGCGCTTAATCGCTTTAGCTTCACCGCCGCTTGCTGCTGTTGAAGCAGTAACGAAAATTCAAGAATTACTGAGTGATTTCTCATTCATGCAATTTTCTTTTCTGGTATAAATTTGTCTTTAAGCACATTTTCCCGCTTTGCCTCCTCTTTGTTTTATATTTATTGTTTGAAAAACTTGTAGCAAAAACTGGAGCATATCTATTAAGATCAACTACAAATTTCAGTTCATTCTAAAAAACTGGGATTAATCTTAACATAATTAGTGTTAAAAACTTTTGAATCATCAAGTTTTTTTCTTCCCGATTATTCTCCCATTAAATAATACAACTCAAATCCTTTGTTGAACTCTTAAAAATTCTATTGGCTGATCAAATGACTCAAATTTATAATTTTTTCTCTGTATACATAATCACTTTTAAAAGATAAATTCGAAAGATTTAAGTTTAAATCTTAGTATTTATAATTTATTTTTTTATTAGTATAAAATAAGTTATTTTTTTATTATTTTTTTTCAGAAATCTTGTACCATTGCTACAATTTTTTTAAGTGTGTCCAATTGGTATCTCTATTACACATGATGAATCTCAGTAAGCATTTAAAGGTCTTTGGTTTTTTTTAATTGAAAATTTCCGAGTAAAACCTTCATTGGCTTAAGCAGAATGACGCAAAGGAAGATCGGTTCAACATCTCAATTACCAAGTCAGATAGCTTTAATATCTCCATTAACGGGACTACGAATGCTACAATATCCCCTGATGAATCGTTAGCTCTTCCCTTAAAACAAAGTAGACTCGATCGAACTAAATTGGATAAGCTCGAAGCAGGTCTACGAAGAGCTCGAGCTGCCATAAAAGAAGCTAAAAATGGGAGCGAATTACGGGATCGCGACCATGTCCCAATAGGTCCTATGTATTGGGGTGCAAAGGCCTTTCACAGGTACCTGAGCACCTCTATTAAAAAGAGATATATAGATCTCATATCTTCTCTTTTCTGTACTTAGTTTTATTCTCCTATTTTCTTTCGCACGTACCTTGGTGATGTTTTGGTTTAGACATCTGAAAACGAAAATAGAGAAAAGTAGAAAAAAAAAATAAAAGATAAAAGAATCAACATCAATTAGAAATTAGTAGAACCAAATTAGTTGAACAGAAATTTTGGCATTATACATATATATATAATTTATATTCAATATACAGATAGTTATCTATATTTATTTTTTAAAAAAAATTAATAAAGTAACATTATTTTTACTAATAATGTAAATATATACACTACCAGCATATCAAATATAAGCTAATATATATATATATATATATATACACTATATAAAAATCTTAACTGGTTTGGTATTATAGGTTAGCTGACACCAATTTAATTAGAAAAATTAGATAAAAATCAAATTATAATTATCTATAATATATTTAAAAATTAAAGATATTTAAGTCTTTTAATCTTAAAAAATAATTAAAAATTATTTTTATTTTATCTTTTAATTTTAAAAAATAACTACTCAATTTAAAAAAATACTTTTTTATTTTTTAACTTATTCTTTTTAAAATAAAATAAATTTTTAAAAAATATTTTTATTTATTTTTATAAATACAATAAATTCTAATGTATTTATAATTCTTCTTTTTACTTGTGATTAGACCTGCTCGTGGGCCGGGCCGGGTTGGATTTGGACCGGGCTTGAGCATGGTATTAACATTAAATATTTTTGTCCAAGCTCGACCTGACTTGAAATATGGGCCTCGAATTTTACTCAAACCCGCCCATATTTGTAAATAGATAGTCTAAGCCCATTTAGGCCAGTCAATATTATATTATTTTAAAATTTATTTTTTTAAAATTTAATCTTTATTAATTTAATAATTTTTTTATTAAGTTTATAAATATAAATAATTTAACTTAGTTTTTAAAGTTTACACTATAATATTATATATATGTATTGTTTATATGACAAAAATTACATAATACATAAAATATAAAATAAATATATATAATGTAATAGTAAAATAGGTTGGGTCGGGCTAGACTTGGGCTTTGAAAGTTGAACCCAAGGCTTGGCCTATTTTTTAATCGGGCCTAATTTTTTTGTCTAAGTTCATTTTTCGAACCTGATATGTTTGCTCAAACCTTTTTAAATATTGGGCTGATCTTCGAGTTTGAGCAGATAGCTCGATTCTTAAGCAGGTCTACGTGTGATGATTTTCGTATGATTAGATTGGGTCATCCAATGATTTACTTGAGTTTTTGCCTTTTTGGGTCTCCATGCACAAAGGGTAGGAGCCGAACCTGTTCGAAAACGCCCAAATAAATCAAAAATTCCTGAACAGTTTCAGAGGCTACGTGGGCCTAGTGCCCTATTTGCAATCCGAGGCCGTGGAAATGTGAAGAAGGACACTGGGGCAAAGACAGTTTTGCCATGAAAATGTGAAAATAAGGCTGACGGTTGTATCTATAATCTCTAATTACTTTGATCTTTACTTCTTTGTAATTTGTAGGAGCTACCTTGAAATGGAAAAACAATTCAAGGTCTTTGTTAATAAAGAAGGGAGCCTCCAGTGTTTCATGATGGTCCTTGCAAGAGTATATACTCCACGGAAGGGAATTTCATTTATATGATGGATGTCGATAGCAAATTTCGAACCAATGATCCCGACAAATATCATGTTTTTTACCTTCCATTCAGTGTAGCAAAGATGGTCCAATTCGTTTATTCGCTCTACTCGCGGACTATGTTAATCTTGTTGCAAAGGAATACCCTTACTGGAATCGAAGCCTCGGTGCTGATCATTCCATGCTTCCATGCCATGATTGGGTAAGTGTTTATTACTTCAGCATCATAGTCTTTAATCGATTCTGATTTGAGATTGAGACTCGAGTTTGATGCAAGAAAAACTTTCACGGTTTTTAATACAGGGTACTGAAGCTAGCTTTTCCCTTCCTTACCTAGAAAAGAGCTCCATTCGTGCTCTAAGCAATGCAAACACTTCTGAAAGATTCAACCCTGTCAAGGATGTCTCAATTCCAGAAATCAATCTCCTAACTGGTAAAATTAACCGGCTTAATCGGTGGACCGTCTGCGTCTCTGCGTCGGATCTTGGCGTTCTTTGCGGGAGGGGTTCATGGCCCGATCAGACCAGTCCTCCTTGAGCATTGGGAAGACAAGAATGAAGACATTAAGGTACATAATACCTTCCCAAAGGAGTTAATTACTATGATACGATGAGAAATAGCAAGTACTGCATTTGTCCAAGTGGTTACGAAGTAGCGAGCCCGAGGATCGTCGAATCACTGTGCAACGGATGCATTCCGGTGCTTACCTCGGAAAGTTACGTGCTGCCATTGAGCGACGTTTTAAGGTGGAAATCGTTTTCGGTGCTGGTTTCAGTGGATGATATCCCCAGATTGAAGGAGATATTAACGAAGATATCGACGAGACAGTACATAAGAATGCAGAGGAGATTGGTGCAAGTAAGAAGACATTTCGAGTTCAATTCTCCGCCTAAGCGCTTCGATGTCTTTCACATGATCCTTCATTCGGTTTGGCTAAGACGACTGAACGTTAGGATCAGTGACGATATTCCAATTGATGAATACTTACAGCGACGATTTGGAAAGTTATTTTTTAAGTACTAAATATTGCTAGTACATTCAAAATTTGTTGTCATACATGTGTCTTTATTTGTTCTATTTTCTTCCCCAAGCTTGAAAACTGTTGATAAACAGTACCTTTAGATAATGTTTTTTTTTTTTTTTAATTCTCATTAACCTTAAAATAACATTAATATAACAGCGCCTCTCAATCATTTCCTTTTTCTTTTTTTTTTTTTTTTTTTGGATTTTCATTGAGTTAAATATAAATGTTTTAATTAATAGGTTAAGTTCGTCCAACTTTTAACACCTACTTTGTACCCCACCAATTGCTTACCAAAAAGATATCAACAAACGTTATTAAAAAAGTACGATAAGATTAGATGATAATTACTCTTAACTCCACGTCTCAATTGAACAAATTATAGCTCAAACCCCAGATTTACTTCCCAATACTTAAAATTCTTACAATGGTTATTTGAATGAGCTCAAAAATCTTTTTTAAATTAACTTTCAGTTTTATATTTTATATCTTAATAATGTTAAATGTATAAATTAACTAAATGATACTATCTTATTAAAAATAAAATTATTTAAATTTATTTTTAAAATTTATGTTTGATGCATTGATAGTTTATATATATACATTATCAATGAATTAAATAATATCATTTAATTAAAAATTTTTAAAAATAAATACAAATAATTTTATTTTTAATGACGTGACTTTATTTAATTAAATAAAAATGTATAAACTATTAATACATTAAATATAAATCCTTGTTTTTTAATTCTTTTAATGAAATAATATCTTTTAATTACTAATAATAAAATATATTTTTTTCTATACATAAAATATAAACTCATAATAATGAATTAATATTTAATACATTCACGATTAAAAATTTACTATATATTTTATTTTTAATTATTTTTTATTATACTTATCAGTATATATACCGCTAAATTAATTTTAGTTGTGAACTATAAAAAAAAAAAACTATAGGGTGATGAATAATTTTCATAAACTAATTGTCGCAGAAATAGAATGCACAAGATGAGCACTTACAGACAACAACGCAAAGTGACAGCCACGTGGCATATATAGGACACGTGGAAAGACATTGTGATGAAAAAGAAGCTGTCTAAATTAATTGGATAACGGACAAAGTAGCATCCAATTTCCACCGCTTAAATAATGATATTCACCGGGATTTTGCATGCAAGCTTAACACGTCTTCCTTCACCAGCATGCTTGGCCACGTGTCAACTCATCATCCAGTGGCTACCACGTGGTAACCAATCAGAGTAAACTTTCTTCCCTACGTGTCATTTTCCGAGGATTCAAGTAAATTGTATATCAGATCGATGGCATGCATTTTGCCAGCTTAAAAAAATTTATAAAGAGCGAACGATCATATATTACACTAAACAGATTTGTTCTTGTATTATTCCAGTGAGTTTGTGTTTAAGGAATTTGATCGAGGATTGAAAATTAATCCATGGCGACAAGGCAGGAGAAGGAACAAAGAGCCGAGGCTGCTGCTAGACAAGCGGCAGATGATCTTAGGGATGTTAACAGAGGAAGAGAATATGAAGAGAGAGTTGTCGATAAGGAGGAATGGGATCAGTCGCCTCAGCAACAGCAATGGAGGCCTGAAGAAAGAGTTGTTTACAAGGAGGAGTGGGAACATTCACACCCCCAGCAACAGCAACAGAGGCCCGGAGTTATTGGGACCGTGTTGAGGGCTGTTCAAGGGACACTCGAGCACGCCAAAGAAGCCGTCGTTGGTAAGAGCCACGACGCGGCGAAGGATGATTTTGCGAGGGAAGGAGATTTTGGAGCTGCAGGGAGGACCTGGGAGACGAACGATGAAGCAGCGGAAAGGGCTAAGGAATACGAAGATTATACCACTATGAAAGCGAAGGAAACCACAGATGAAGGTGCAAGGAAGATGGAGGAATACAAAAACTATGCCGCCCAAAAGACGAAAGAAGCTGCGGAGATGGCAGCTGAAGCCAAGGACACTACAAGGGAAAAGACTCGCGAGTACAAGGAGTACTTAGAGCAGAAGTCGAGGGAAGCATCGGAGCAGGCGAGGGAGGCATCCGAGAAAGCAAAGGAGTTAGCTGAGAGGGCAAAGGACACTGCCATGGGAAAAGCTGGCGAGTACAAAGACTATGCTGCTGAGAAAGCAAACGAGGCAGCGGAGAAGGCTAAACAGATGAAGGATGCTACAAAGCAGACGGCTGCTGAATATAAAGATTACACCGCTCTGAAAGCAAACGAGACGAAAGACTCTGCAGCCCAGAAAACAAAAGAAACGAAGGACTCAGTAACAGGTAAAGCTTCCGAGTATACAGATTATGCAGCCCAGAAGGCGATGGAAACAAAGGGCGCATTAACTGGGAAGGCTGCTGAGTATGCAAACTATGCAGCTCAGAAGGCACAAGGTACAAAAGACTCAGCGGCCCAGAAGGCGAAAGAAACGAAGGACTTGGTAACGGGTAAAGCTTCTGAGCATACGGATTATGCAGCCCAGAAAGCGAAGGAAACAAAGGACTCGGTAACTGGGAAGGCTACTGAGTATACGGATTATGCAGCTCAGAAGGCAACGGAGACGAAGGACGCTGCTGCCCAGAAGGCTAAAGAAGCGAAGGACAAAGTAACAGGGAAGGCTTCCGAGTACAAAGACTATGCAGCACAGAAAGCTATGGAAGCAAACGATACTGCAATGGGAAAAGCGTCTGAATATAAGGACTATGCAGCTGAGAAAGCCAAGCAGGCAAAAGATACCACAGCGCAAAAGGCTTCCGAGTATACAGATTTTGCAGCACAAAAAGCTAAGGAAGCAAAGGATACAAACATGGGAAAAGCGTATGAATATAAGGACTATACAGCCGAGAAAGCTAAGGAAGCAAAGGACATGACAGCTGAGAAGGCCAAGGAAGCTGCGGGAAGGGCAAAACAAGGGACGGAATATGCTGCAGAGAAGGCTAAAGAAGGAAAAGATGCTACCGCGGGGAAGATGAAAGAGTACACGGATTATACTGCTGAGAAAGCAAAGGAAGGTAAGGATACCACTGTTAGTAAGCTTGGGGAGCTGAAAGATTCTGCTGCCGATGCTGCTAGGAAAGCTATGGATTTCCTCACTGGGAAGACAGAAGAAACGAAGCAGAAAGCATCAGAAGTAATGATCTTACTTATTCCAACTGTTTTTTTTCCTTACTAAAAAGATACTCAAGTGTTGCTTGAATTACACAGGCAAAGTTGAGTGAAACGACGGGGTCAGATAGACAGAAAATGGAAGAGATGAAGCTGAGAGGTGATGAAACTGGAAGGAAAGTATATGATGATGATGATGTGAGTCGAAAAGGCCACAAAGGATTTTCAGAGACGATCGTGATTAAAGTTAAAGATACCCCACCAGGAGCCACTGCTACTACATTGAAATCATCTGATCAGACGAGCGGCCAAACTTTCAACGATGTTGGGCGTATGAACGAGGAAGGTGTTATACGTGTGGATCGTTCGGGCAAAACCAAAATGTGATTCTCAGATAACTCTGCAAATACCCTTAATACAGGGTGCAATATTACTGTTGTTTTTTTTTAGTCGTTTTTCTACTTCAGTTTGTGTAATCTTTCTACTATTATAAAGTGCTATTTTGTTGAACGTCTTTTCCGAATAAAAAACCGTATGGATTCTGGAGCAGTGTGCACTGTTGAGTTTTGTTCTGACAGTGAGAACTCAGGCTGGGCTTTGAGTTTTAGTTTTCCTATAATTAATCTTCTCATTGTCCGATAAACAAGCCCAAATTTAAGTTCCAACTTTATTAATGGTTTTGAAGCCGAAATATCAAACTGTAAACATCCGATAGATGCCGCGGCTAAGAAGGTTAGACCGAGTGGCTTTCGTCCAAGCAAGCCAGTGGCCGATCAAATAAACAAGTAGTTGGTCCAAAATGATACTAATTTCAGTAAAATTTCAAATCATCGCTTCCATTCAAATTTCACAAGAATTTCCACGGATAAAACTATAAAGCTAACCAAGTGTTACTTTTTTGAATTTATATTTAAAGATAACCAAGTGTTATTGTTTGAATATATCAATAAATAAGATTGTATCAATCTATTAAAAATAAAATTATTTATATTTATTTATTATAAATAAATTATTTTTATTTATTTAAAAAATTTAATTTAAAAATGATATCAATTTATTAAAAATAAAATTATATATATTTAATTTTATTTTAATAATTTTTAATAAAGTGATATAAATATATATATATGTATGCTAAACATTTTATAATTTATATAATGAAAAGGTCCAAAAGATTTTTTTTTTTTTAAATAAACAGAAGAACATTGTTTTTAGATTTGGGCTTTGATTATCGTCCACTTGGCCCATTTTAATTACGGGTCAGCTTATATCAGACAATGCCGCTGGCCCGCTTCTCGCAGGTAATTTTGTGATTTTAGCATAACATAAGGGCCGTTTTTCCGAAATCCTTAATATACATTAGCGAAGCCGCTAGGGTTTCAAGGGATTTCACACCAGTAGCAGCAGCAGCAGCAGCCATGGTTCTCAAGTGCGTTCCTTATCTTTTCCTCTCTTTTTCGTTAAATTTATTCGTAAATCAGCAGTTTTTTAATCTGATCTTGAAAAAGCACTCATTCATTTTGAAAAAAAAAAAAAAAAGTTTACGGCCAGATCATTCTTTCATTTTAATTTATTTCAGCTTGATTGATTTATGGCTATTGATTTGGTTTATAGTTAGCATTAAGCGAGGAATTAAGCTTTCAGCTATTCTATATTACATGTTCATTTGCGTGTTGGCAGATTTGGATAAAGTTTTGTTGTCGAAGTTTTACAAATTTTAATTGGTTAATTTGTTACATGCGATTCAATCAATTTATTGAAGCTAATATTTTTTAAATAATGAAGGAAAATAGAGTATCCCGGATGCTACAATTTGATGGAAAAAATACACATAATTAGTTTCTAGATATGACTCAGAAATGGAAAATTAGTATAATGAATATCTATGTTTTTGACTCTTCATTTTTTCTTGCACATCCATGCACGGCTGTGGGGATGTGACCATCCAAGGAACTTCCAAATGTACGGAAAAACTTGGAAAAAAATGAATATACACATGCTAGGCGCATACCCATTCTTCCGCATTAAAGTCCTGGTAACATAGATGGATATTATGCTATTTTTGTAATCAAGAGCTAATATCATTTTGAAAGTACTAGTTTTGGGGCAAACTGTGTAAAGAATTCTGATTATGCTTAAGATGATAGTTTTTTGATTTAGTTAAGTATGTGATGGTTTGAGTGAATGGTTTAGTTCATGCATCTAAATATTCAACTTAAAATTACCTTGGGGAAAATGTTATTATCTATTGGCTTTCTTACATTATGCTAAAAGTTAGTAGATTTTCCAGACCTTGCACTTGATTGTGTTATGTTGGCATGTTAGGACGGAGCTTTGCCGGTTTAGCGGTGCCAAGATATACCCAGGGAAAGGGATCAGATTTGTTCGTGCTGATTCTCAGGTAAATTCCCATACAGTTCTGATTTGAAGTAGTTGATATTATGTTGTTCTAGTAGCAATAAACTTAATCTTCATCAATTTGTTTAGGTCTTCCTCTTTTCCAATTCAAAATGCAAGAGGTACTTCCACAACCGTCTGAAGCCATCGAAACTTACATGGACAGCCATGTACAGGAAGCAACATAAGAAGGTGAATGTCAGCATAGCGAACTTGATTTTATTTTTTCGGCAAATTGAGTTTTATTTTTTCCTTTGGCTTACCTGCGGCATTTAAAGTTATTGCTTCGAGGTTGTGAACAAAATTTATTTGGAAATTGGCTTTTATTACTAATATTATTGTTTTTCTTCCCATTTTAACACTACCATCTATCTAATAAAAGTTCTGCGGGATTAGTTGATCTTCATGATTGGACTAAAATAGCTACCTCCTATATTTTATTGTTCTCCTGCCGATTCTCATATTAGTTTTGGTACTTCGTACATTTAGGACATTGCCCAAGAAGCTGTGAAGAAGAGAAGGCGTACCACGAAGAAGCCTTACTCCAGATCCATTGTGGGCGCAACCTTAGAGGTTATCCAGAAGAAGAGGAGTGAGAAACCAGAAGTTCGTGATGCTGCCCGGGAAGCTGCTCTCCGGTGAGTGGTTTTAGTCATTTTTCATACATTCCATCCATTTCTCTGTCATTGCTGATATTGACATGTAATATGCTATGTATATTTATGGAGTTTTTTTTTTCTTGAACTATTCATCTATTGTGCAGAGAAATCAAGGAAAGGATCAAGAAAACCAAGGATGAAAAGAAGGCAAAGAAAGCAGAAGTAGCAGCAAAGCAACAGAAGTCACAGGTTAAGGGTAACGTTCCAAAGGGTTCTGCACCTAAAGGCCCCAAGCTTGGTGGTGGTGGTGGAAAGCGTTGAGTCGCTGGGTTATTTATCTGTTTTTACCTAGCCAGCGAAATAGGTAGTGCGCTCTACATTTTGAAGGCATTTTAAGAACTGAATGGCCCTGTTGACTATGTCGGTTTTCGCTTTTTTGCTTATCCTATATAATCCATAAACTCAGTATTCAAAGTTGAGTGATCAAGTAATTTTATGGATTTTGACTTCGTTTTTCGACCTGCATACTTTGAGTTAAGACTAAGTGAAGAATGCCGTTGAACAGCTTTCTGTTAATAGTTAGGCCTACGCGGTGTGCCTTTCCTTACTTTCTATGGTAATTTTGTTTTTCTTTTACCCCCAAAGATTGTATTCTTTTTCGTTCACCTTTATCTTTGCTTCTAGACTTCTCAAGTGATTGTTAACCCTGGGAAGTTAAACGTGGCCAAACAATTTAATCACTAGATCACTCTTTTTAATTCTAGAAGAATGTAAGTTGTTTAACTTTTTTCTTTTTGGGCTGAATGATAAAGTATTTATTTACTTATTCATGTATGAAAATGTATTTAAAAAATTCATTTATAACCTTTTTAAAATGCTCAAATATGTTTTTTATTGATTTTTTTTTAATTTTTATTGCCAGGTGTATTTTTATAAAATCTCAAGTGTTAATTTTTTTTTTTTATTCTTCTTAGCTACTATACATTCTACAGCATCCTTTCTAGCGCTTGCATTTAAAACACTATAGGTAATATACAATATTCCATCGTAACAAGTTGATGATTCAACATTTGTACCAAAGTATAAGCAATCATTTTGTGGGCCTATGGGAGAATTATTTTTTTTTCTCTGTGAATTATCCAGATTTCCAAACATGGTACCAGAAATCAGAAAATCATGAGACAAATCAGCCTTGCTCTTGCAAAAGTATTTCAAGCTCTTTGATCCAATACCCCGTAGCTGCCCTTTTGGCTTCTTTAACATTCAAGTTACATTTGTATTCTCCAACGAAGTCTTCAACCAGGAGATCACTGCGTCTTCCTCATCCTAAGCTAGCTGATGATTTAAAATAACTCCTAAAACTTGCGAAGCTAAAACTGAAATGTTCTAAAATATGAGCCAAGAAAGCTAAATTAACCAAGTGACTAATAACTGACGAAGTTAATTAACTAGTCTATTAGGGAAAAGAAGGCAATTGAGCAACCCAGTAGGGAGATGATACTAGGTTATACTCGTCCGCATTGGAAAGATAGTTGCATTCAGCGATCGGTTGATGGTGGTTTGCTACTACCCTTGGCTTGTTAAAGCTGCGAATTGAGGTACTTTCAACGGTCTCTTCCCCGGGGATTTCTGTGTAACCCTTGGAGACGACTTGGTTTCTTGTCGCCTGCTCGATTAGCATACCTTTCAATTTCATGACCTGCATCAAGAGGTACTGAGAGTTAAATGGATATCAATTGAGTATAAGGATTCAATATTTATTTATTTTTCAGCTTATTTAACCAAATTTCATGACCCGCTAACCTCATCTTGGAGTTTCTGTTTTTCCCTGGAGATAACATCGTATTCTTGTTTAAGGGCATCATATATGCGCTCAAGCTGCTTAGCTTTCCATCTAGCACGCCTGTTTTGGAACCAGATAGCAATTTGCCTAGGTTGGAGTCCAAGCTCCCTGGAAAGCTTCATTTTTCTATCAGAGTCAAGTTTGATATCTTCCTGGAAACTCCTCTGTAAAGAGTCTAACTGATCACTTGTCAAAGGCTGCTTCTTCTTCTCTTGACTGTTATTGTAGGTGTTCTTGTCTATGGCTGGAACCAACCCATGAGTTGCCCCTGCTACTACTGCTACTGCTGGATGCTTTATCTCCATCCCTTAGAAAGAATAAAAGAAACAGCATACAGCAACAAAGTCAGCAAATAAAGATACATAGATAGAAAGAAAGAAGCACTTGAAGATTTAGCATGGGAAGCTTGTAGCTTGAATTGAATATACTTGTTTGTTGATATGGAAATATGCTAGTATGAAGCTAGCCTAAGCCTTGCTTCTATTTTCTTGAAAGTTGCTTCCAAGACACGTGAAGAAAGAGAAAGAGAAAAGACAGTATGGGTGAACAAGTGAAGTGACTATACCTGTATGTTGATCGAAGTTATAGTTGTAAAGGAAGTTAAGAGAAGGTTGTGGTCGAGAAACAAAGGTTTTGAAGGTGCCATTCCAATCCATTTATGACTTGTGTCTCTCCCTTGACTCCCTTTCCTTCAAATCGACCAAAATTTATCAGTATTCCAAAGATACATAGTTCCTCTCTTGGGAATATATGGAAATGGACCACACACCAAGAGAAAGCGAGAGTGAGCTTAATGAAGCGTAGAGAGAGAGAGAGAGAGAGAGAGAGAGAGAGAGAGTAAAAGGGTATTTTTCCTTTCTTCTCTATACTTGTCTTTTGGGCGCAACAAAGTTTAATTTGTGAATTTAAAGGGAGAGAAAGAGAGAGGTAGCTGGGGACTGTTGTCGGTTAATTAGAAGAAGTAAAAATTGGAGAGAGACAGAAAAAACAGAATGCAAACATGCAATCATAGGTCTCCGTGAAGAAAACCTCCCTTTGTGAAACTGACATTATGCCTTCTCTTCCTCACGCCTCCTTTCACTCGCTCCTCATCCACCTAATGTAAATGTATTTCCAACTACATAAAGTATTTAAAGAAACTAGATTCACAATGGGATTTTTTATATTATGTTTCCATTAACTAAGTTCATTAACATTGTTACATAAAATAGTTAAAAAATATTTATAATATCATATCACATTACTGTTTAAAAATTAGATTCACTTTGTTACCTAAAATATTCAGATGACATAGATAATATCACACCACATTAGTGTTTAAAAAAATGCTTTATTTAATACGTAACAATTTATATTGATCAACAATACAACATTAACATTTTATGTAATAGTATTAGGAATATAAGTCTAAATCTTTAATTATAAATTTTTTTAAAGATACTAAAATATTAAAAACTATATAATTTGAAAGAGAATGTGCATATTAATTCTGTATACCAAGTACACCCTACCCTTTACTCTCTTTTTCGTTCTATCTTTGAAAATTATTAAATCTAAATCTTGCTAAGTGGTGTTATTAGTATGATTAGTAATATATAGAGTGGGAGATGGAGAAAATACTGGTGAAAACTGAAAAGGAAAAATGAGGCATAGGTGAGGCCATTTGCGACGTAGGCAAGCGGAGTTGACATAATATCAGTAGTTCAGTACACAAAAACCTGCCACCGCTTAATAAAGCAAACCAGAAAATGAAAGAAAAAAGGGGGGGGGGGGGGGGGGGTGA